>CM076414.1:7994149-8198909 GCA_038363315.1 Mugilogobius chulae
ACTGTCCCATGGCCACTTTCCAACAATAAAAAATAGTTTTTAAAAATCTGTTGCTTTTTACAGTTCCATTTTAAAGCGAAGAGGCGGGCTTATCAGTTCTGCAGTTTTGAACAGGAAGTCAGTAGAGCTGTTGCTATTTTTAAGTTATTTTAGATCAACTTTGTGTGACTCTGCATATGTTCTAGTTTCTTACTAAATATAAAAAACACAATAGGTCTCCTTTAACTAATCAAAACTAATAATGCTTTACTTAAATGTTGGAATAATGGTGCTGCAAAACATGAAAATGAGAAATTGAACGACATTCAGCTGTTTGCTTGGGTTTTTTACTAAGGAAGTTTTTAAAGATTTGAAAATAGAATTGCTAAATCAAATCTATATTGTTATAAAACAAACGACCACAGCCCAATGAAGAACTGGTTCTTTCTACCTAAAACTGCTCACATATTATAGATCGGTCAGGTGAGGAGGAGCTTAAAACTGTCAATCAGAGGTGCCATGTTTTTCAAACAGCTGCTGCATTTGCATACTTTACATCATGTTTTGTCTGCTTCTCGTCGTACTAAGAGCCTTCATTTTTCTCTGATTTTTCACCCTGCTCCACAATTCATATTGTAGGATTTAGTCAATCACGTACAGCGCCAAGAAGAGCAGTCCAGAGGAGGAAAACAGACACAGATAGGAATAAAACAGCTCATACAAGGAGGAGGAACCGTGTTGATTCCACAGACATGTTGTTTCATGCTAAGCTGTAAAATGATGTGGTTTATAACAGTCCGACTCTTATTCATGGAGAAAAGAGTCTCATAAAGAAGTCATTTAGAAGTTGGGCTTTGAAGTCAGAAAGTTTGTGATGTGTTTTTATGAGTTTGTTGTGAACAAACTTGTTCTAATCTTTTAATCAGTCATTTCCGAAGCTTCTGGACACGATACACGTTGTTTTAGTGGCTGTAATCTCTTTAGTTGACATTTTTTGAAAGGACGTTGTAACTTTACTTTGTCTCTGTGTGGCCACTTCCTGTGTTTTTCCTGCTAAAACGCCGCTGACGCTGATAAATTAAAACTTCGTCCTAATTTGAGCGACGCGTAGCGTATTTACAGACGTCAGACGAGTCTCACACTGCTGCTGTAAATTGTTGGAGGAAGATCAGATTTGATTCTATTATGAGTGATTCCAGCGTGTATGACATGCTGCTGTTATGCACTGCTACTGCGATGGTGTAAACTGGGCTACATTAGCAGTTTTATTAGCACCACTTACCTGCGTCCCCACCACCACCACCAGGATGTTCCAGAGGAGCCACAGGGCCACATGGGGAGGGACCACAGGAGCCACAGGGGCCACATGGGGAGGGACCACAGGAGCCACATGGGGAGGGACCACAGGAACTGCAGGAGCCACAGGAGGAGGAGCCACAGGAACTGCAGGAGCCACAGGGGGAGGAGCAACAGGGGCCACAAAATGGTCACCTATAGATGAAAACAAACATGGATCAACATGTAAATATTTAACAAGGAGTCGTGTGTTGAGCAGTTTTAAAGCTCGACTCGGAGTTTAGACCAGGATCATATTTTTGTATATTTACTACTGTAGATGCAACTGGTTTGTCTGAGGGATTGTTTCATTTGTGTTCAACACATTTTCACAGCACTTTCTTCTCTGTGGCTAATGACAAACCATTATTTAGTTCATCAATAAATCTAGTGATTCTTCTTTGACTGAATCGTGTTTGAGGAAGAACATGATCCTTCCTGGAGTTCATATTCATCCCAAATCTCATTTCCATAGCTGTATAATTCCAGAGTCCTAAAAGCTCGGAGCCTATGTCCGGTTTTCCAGTGTCCTAGTGTCTGATGAAGAGCTCAAATGTCCAAACAAATGAATGACTCTGGAGGCTTTTCTGCTTCTTTTGGATTTTCACTCTGTGTCCCACACACAGTTTGGACGTGTGTGTCTTTCACTTTTTATGTTTTCACTATAAACTGACTCTTTATTACTAAATGAGTTCATGAATATTTCAATCATTCATGGTTTTCCATTCATAGAAACTGTTCTGCCCAGTTTGTATTTCAATTATGCGTTTAGTTTGTTGTATGTTTAAAACTATTTAAATCCACTTCTTTGTGGATTGGTAGAGGCGATAAGGGACTTATTTATTTGCATAAACACACAATAATATAGCTGTCATTAATAAATGACAGACACACAAGTGTTCCTTTCAAACATTTCTGAAGCAGAGGAGCACAAACCACATGAGTAAAGTCACTTCTTCAGAACTTTGGAGGAACCACCACACCTTTTAGAAGGCTTGGAGCAGGATTACTTAGGTACATTTTATTAGCACAATCTTACAATGAAAACTCCAACTGGTGTCATAGTTTCAGGGTTCAGACAGATTTGAACTTTTTGGACTTTTCAGTGTTTTCCATGACTGTACAAAGCACATGCTTTGGACAATCCTGCTTTAAAACGGCTTTAATTCCGAATAAAGATAATTTAATTCTGAATTAAAATTAATTCCGCTTTAAAATATCATGTAAACACTTAATTCCTAATGAAAAGTTTATTCGGATTTAAACTTAATTCCGAATAAAGTGGGTGGTTTATTCCGCTTTTAAATCCGAACAATTTTATTCCTTTCTCATGTAAACGTTTTATTCGGAATAAAAATAATTCCGTTCGCACTGCGCATGCTCGTTACGTCGCCTCTCTGACCCGGTGACGCTGCAAGATGGCGGCACGGACTCGAAAACTTTTTTGTTTTACATATAAGTGCGCTACAGGAGCTACAAACAATGAAAAGAGTGGGTGAGAGAAAACACGGAACACTAACCTTTTCACAGAGGCAGCGGAAAGTTTTGAACAAGGAGTGTACGTCATGTACGCGGAGAGAGACGCTGACACAAGGAGTGTACGTCATGTACGCGAGAGAGACGCTGACACAAGGAGTGTACGTCATGTACGCGGAGAGAGACGCCGACACAAGGAGTGTACGTCATGTACGCGGAGAGAGACGCTGCTCTGATCCCAAACAAGTGGAAACTGGACTACAACTTTCCTCCGCTCACAGAACATGACGTGGAGCTGATGATGTGATTCTCCAGCTGCTGCTTAAAGACTTTCATCGGAACGACTCCAAAAAAGTTAGTATCATTGCGTCCGTGCCGTTACAACAATCCCAGGTGAAAAAAAAGCCAAAAGCGGTATCCCGTATCCATCGGATGTGTGTTTTTCCGGTAGACGTAATTACGTAATGACGTATGTGCGTTCCCTTTCCTCTCTCTTTCTAACCCAGACGTTAAGCGGAATAAGATAAAGCCGATTTAGCGTGTTTAACATGTAAACCTTTATTCGGAATTATTATTTCCATGTAAACTTGAAGGAAATATTTTAATTCCGAATAATTAATTCGGAATAATTAATTCAGAATTAGGAAACATCATGTAAACGTGGCCATTCTGAGTTGCTCTGTTGTTTAGTCAAAGTAGTAAATGAGAGGAATATTCTTGACTCTAGCACCACTTACCTGCGTCTCCACCAGCACCATCAGGATGTACCACAGGAGCCACAGCAGCAGGGCGGATGTAGTCACCTAAGACAAAACACACGTCAGTCAAGAAGCTCCAAACACAATGTGAAAGAAATGTTCTGATCATTACAGCCCAGTGTGAAGAAGAAAAAACATGAACAACTGCTCATTTCTACAATGATACTGTAGAATGTGTGCAAAGTGCATTTTCACTGAACACACATGTTAAATGTGTCTGGTTTACCATAGAATAGTACAAGCCAAGAAGTGTGAGCCTCATTATAAGTTTAACAGTTGGAACAGACTCATTATTTGTACTTTGTGGCATAATGCAGCACATTATAAAGACTTTGGATTAAATGCTGACTATTTATGACATTTGGGTTTTTACAGATTGTTACAGTGGTCTATAAATATACAGTTAATTACACAGGACAGCTATTATTCTGCCCTTATCACATTATTTTCTTTAGTAAACCATGTTCAGAGGCTTCTCTTTTCTCTCACTTCAGATTTGATAAGAAGGACAGGGATAAGTCCAGATCAACGCTGTCAAGTGCTCTGGTTCAACATAAGGCCTAAGTCAGACTTTGGTGCGTCCATAGACTCAGCTTTGTGCTTTATGTGGCGTTATCTTGACTCAGTTCAGGCCATCATAGACCATAAACTGTGTCAGTCTTTCACAAATCCACAGAGATTTAAATAAAAACATTGCCATTTGGAACAAGCGCCATGTTTTACACTAAATGCAGCTTTTAACTTCGACGGCCAGTAAAAACACTACACATGATTTTCCAGATATTTCTACATAAATGATTAGCTTACACCCCAAACTGTATATTTATACCAGTTTTGTCCGGTTTCCACCAGTATTTTTAACAAAGTGTGGCGTGCAGTTTCTACCACTGTGACCAGTTAACGTTAGCTTAGCTTAGCTTAGCTTAAGTCAAACAAACCAATGTAACGCTAAACCACCAAAGTAGATATTTATCTCTTATGAAAAAGTGAACTTTCAGTGTGTTGCTATTTCCAGCACTTTGATCTAAGCTAGTCAAAGTTTGAAAAGTTACCTCCGGCATCCAGCCAGGCCTGGAAGTCCTCGAAGTCCATGTTCAGTAAATTGTCCATGTCGAGTTGTTTGAGTTTCAAACCTGACAGACATAATGTAAACATGTGTTTAGTTTATTTGACCAATAATGATTGTAATCTGACACTACAGGGCTCCTCGCGCTGTTTAAAGGTGAAGTTTATGGAGCTGAAACTCACGCACCAGTTTTTCTGCAGATCGCTCACGGTCAATGCGAGAAAGGGAAGAGTTCTGTCCTCGCGCGACGTTTAAATAGTCCACCCGACTCGTTCCTATGGCAACGACGTACGCCGCGTGTTTTCGCCGACTCGTTAGTATCTTTACTTTTTCCTTCAAAAACTAAAACTATTGTCGATAATAGGTCACTTTACTCATTTAACACCATTATAAAGCAATAAATAGATAATATAAATAAACAACAAACAAATAAATAAATAAATAAATAAATAATAAATAAATAAATAAATAAATAAATAAGAAGAGACTTTTAGCCCGGTGAGAAATTCATGCAGTTTTTTCTAACTCGTTATGCAATATATGACTTATAAAGTCTCAGTTAGCCTAATTGTCGGTGAACTGCTGCCACTAAACATTTAGTTCGTTTTTAACTGGATTTGGCTGGTGGACATAAATACACACTAATAGCCTACTAAATTCACAAAATACAACAAATAAAATGTTAAATCTTACTTGTGTAAAGTAATCACTTCTGATTTTCCTTTGTATTACATAGAACACAGAGAAAACAATCGGTCACAAAATATGACATATCAGAAAGTCAAGCAATAACACATGTGTTTCTATTCAATATCATTCTTAAGGGTTTTTTGTTAATCAATTAGATTGATTATTAGTTATTGTTTCTTCCTCAGATCTTTTACTTACACAAATGTATTATTATTTTCTTACACAGTATACAAGTCACAAACAGGCCTCACTTTCATGACTTCAGAATTTGGCTTCATGGCATCTTTTGTGGTTCATAAGAATCTTTGTCCAAAACCTTTCTTCAGTTACTGTACCTCTGAGTCTTGAGACAGGACATGTGACAAGATGAAAACAATGTATCTCCAGTTGAATGAATGAATGTTGATTTCTTAAAGCTCTGTCAAACTACACAGTGAAGTTTGAATGCTTGAAAGCATAGACCTTATTCAGATTCTCTCACACATCTCACTCAACCACATTTGACTTCATTTCCCAGCATGCATTTGGGTTTTGTAGTTATGAAGGCGGTGCAGATGCTTTTTTCCCCATGCTATATGTGAGTGTTTCCAGGAAGCCATGGGAACATTGCTCAAGTGATGAAGATGGCTTCATGAAGGACATCAACTGTCTGGAACCAGCGAACATTGTGACCTGCAGCGTTGTCCTGTTGACAAACCAGCTGTTACCACACAAACCAGGACCTCAGCTGTTACCACACAGGACCTAGCTTTACCACAGACAGGATCAGGAACAGCAACCAGCTGTTACCACACAGACAGACCTCGTCATGACCTGCTCACCTAGCTCCAGCGTTTGACCTGCTCCACCTGAAGCTCCAACGTTTGACCTGCACCACCTGAAGCTCCAGCGTTTGACCTGCACCACCTGAAGCTCCAGCGTTTGACCTGCTCCCTGAACTCCAGCGTTGACCTGCTCCACCTGAAGCTCCAGCGTTTGACCTGCTCCACCTGAAGCTCCAGCGTTTGACCTGCACCACCTGAGCTCCAGCATTGACCTGCACCACCTGCTCCGCATTTGCTGCACCCTGAAGCTCCAGCATTTGACCTGCACCACCTGAAGCTCCAGCTTTGACCTGCACCACCTGAAGCTCCAGCATTTGACCTGCACCACCTGAAGCTCCAGCGTTCCACTGAATGAAAAAGCAGCCCACACCAGGATGGAGCTCCCTCCACTGTGTCGGTAGAAAACATCTCAGGTGGATCTCTTGTCATGTCAGTGACGTTGGAAGTCATCTGAACAACCATCAAGGTAAATTTTTCTCATCAGAGAATAAACTTGTTCCACCTTTCAGTGTCTCATGTTTGCTGCTCCTGGCAAAGTCTAAAGGAGCTGTTTTGTGACGTTGAAGGAGACGAGGTCTTTAAAGTGTTTTTTGGTTTTGAAACCCTTTTCCTACAGATCCGTCTGATGGTTATTGTGCTGCTGTTGGCACCAGTGAGGGCCATAATTTGGGTCAACTGCCTGGTCTCGACGAACAACCAATCGGATCCTCTGGCCAGTGCAGGTGTTTTTTTTTTAGGTCTCTTGACCAAAAGGTTCAGGATCTTTAAAATAAATGTTGAATGAATATAGGTCTAGTTGCTGGAGTGAAATGAAATGGAGCGGAGGCTCCAGGTGGCGCCAGCCTGGCTAGAGATCTTGTACTTGCTTTGATAAAACTAAGATAAAAAATAAATAAAATTATAAAGGCAAATCATATTTTAACCTAGTCTTGGCTTATTCAGTATTAGTTACTTTTTAGTAGCTCTTTTCAACACTACATTAGTCACTTATTAAAGTTTATGATAACAGAAGGTGAAACAAAGTGTCATTATATTTTTTCACATTTAAAAGAGGTTTAACACTGACAGTTTATTTCCTTTATAAATGAACAACTTTATGCACTTTCCTCATTTTTATTAATTTTCATTGATATGTCATTAATTTTACAATCATGCGTAAGTGTACAGTTAAAATAAAAAGTCTTATCTTCAGTAACTTCTTTAAGTTCATTAGACAAGTAAAGACCTATCACTCCCATTAAATCAAATATGATAAGTGCACATTTCACATTTCTGTTACACATTGGTGAGCAGAACTATGGAGACTAGATGCAAATGTCACACTTAACAGTAAAAAATATAATGATATGCTTTACATAAACAGTCCAGAAACCATGGTCCTTGATCAAATCTGGACCTCGGGAAAATAAAGTTGAATAGTTGTGATCTAGTGCGTCAGTGAAATCTAATCAAGGAGATAAAAAAAAAACTAAATACTGAAAATAGCATTAATTAAAGCTTCTTCTTACACTACACAGTGATGGATAAACTTGCCAGTAGTGACCCAGCAGTTTTTTTTCAGATTGCTCCGCAGCAGTTTTGTTGACTTTTTCTATATTGTTTTGGCTAATGTATTTCTGACTCACGCCAGAAACCCACAAATACCACGAGAGTTAGTTTTGCAATAACATCCCAGATATTATTGTACTCAAGTAAATACAGACACTCAAAAAAATGACTTCAATAAAAATAAAAATACTTAATTACTTGCCATCTCAGATTTTCTGGTTTTGTACCAAATTAAGTCAGTTCTGGTGCAAGGTCTTCAATAAAACTGAAATCATTTTAACATGTACTCCCTAAAGACCCCAGAATATTTTTGTTGGGCCTTTTGTCCAAAGAAGATCTTCATAAAGAGGATGTATATCTTTCAAATCTTGTCATAGCTGCATCCATCATCTTCTTCCACTTTATCCGGAGTCATGTCGCAGAGGCAGTAGTTTGAGCAGGGAGGCCCAGACTTCCCTGTCCACACACACTTCCTCCAGCTCTTCCAGGGGAATCCCCGAGGCGTTCTCTCTCCTACCAGTGAAACATGCCTGAAACACCTCCCCAGGAAGGAGTCCAGAGGTAAATGCCCGAGCCACCTCAGCTGGCTGTTCTCTATGTGGAGGAGCAGCGGCTCTACTCTAAGTTCTTCCTGTGTAACTGAGCTCCTCACCATATCTCCAAGGGAGCACCCAGCCACTCTGCGGAAAACTAATTTTGCGATCTTGTCATTACCCAAAGCCATGGCCATAGGTGAGGGTTGGAACGTAGATTGAGCGGTAAATCGAGAGCTTTGCCTTTCAACTCTGCTCCTTCTTCACCACAACGGTCCAGTACAGTGACCTCATCACTGCAGATGCTGCACAGATCCGCCTGTCAATCTCACCCTCCATCCTTCCTCACTATGAACAAGACCCAGATCTACTCAAACTCCTCCATATGGGGCAGGAATCTCCACCACCTGGAGCGGGCAAAGCACTTTTTCTGGTGGAGAACTAGTCTTCGGATTTGGAGGAGCTGATTTTCATTCCTTCACACTTGACTCAAACTGTCCCAGTGCATGTTGCCAGGTTTGATGAAGCATCAGGACAACATCATGTGGCCTAGAAATTTTGTCCATTCTGTTACCTTTTGTCACTGTTAAGACAAAAACTAATAAATAAAAAGTTTCCAAAAAAAAAAAAAAAGAATACACACTTCTGAAGTTCTTAATGTCATACTTTGGCACATGTTTGTTTATATCAGATCAAATATTAATAATCATAAAAGAGTTTTGTTGGTGAAACTGGACAAAGCTAACTCATGTTTCAATGTCTCAGTTTATTCTTCCATTTTAATTTAACAAACAAAATTACAGGATATTGCATGAAGGTGAGACATAATGTTAAAATAGTTTATTTCAGGATTAAAAACACTTCCTGGCACAATTACACAGAACAAAGCTGCACAGACTCACCTGATCACTGATTCAAACAATTAGCTTGACCTGCTACACATGTTTACGATAAAAACATCACTGTCCTGTCGTCTCGCGGTGTAGGAGCCGTGATCACCGCACACAGGAAGTTCAACATAAGGGCCTGAGGAGCAGAGTCCAGACTGCAGCAGACCCATGTGGAGTAGTCCTACAGCGCACACACCCAGGGCCCAGAGGAGGCGGGGCTGGGGAAGAGGAGCTGCTAACGTTCTGAAGGAGCCACGCTAATGTCCGCCCAGGCTCCGGCCTTCTCCGCTCGTCCAGTCTATGCCGATGAAGGTCAGGCTCATGGTCATAAAGAGGAAGCCCAGAGCGGTGAAGCAGGCGGCCTGCAGCGCAAACACAAGAGTTTAGTTTACTGTGTCTTCTACAGGACTTCTCCTAACAGGGTTTATATGACTTTGTGTGTTATTCAAAGTTTGCAGCGATTTAATCTAAAGGTCAGAATCGATCAGTTTTGCTCCTGCAGTCACTGACACACACACACACTATTGTATAATACAAATAAGGTTCGGGTTAGTAATACAATAATAGTCACAATGTTGGAAGAAACAAAGCGTTAACTTGTGCCAGACCTGACTGAATGTGCACTATTATGTTGCTTTAACAACTGATGATGTGACTGTTCACTGTTCAAATGTTCATAAAATACAAGTTCTGAGCACTAACAACAGTAGCTTTGTTTAAATGTAATTTATTATGGTTTATTTTGTGCTTTAATGTAAAAAAAAAAAAAAAAAAAAAAAGTTAAAGCTCATAAGACAGATTTGAACATTTTTCTAATTTTGACTTAGTTTGGTGTGACAGTCTTTGTGGTAAATATTTATCATAGTTTTCCAGCAGTTAAGTTGCACTTGATAAAGAAACTGGCAACAAAAAGTAGAAAGTAACAGAAAGGTACGTAAGTTCTAAAACAGAATCCCTCCACGTGTCGTCAAAAAGCAACAAACTATAAAAAGAATTCAACTCAACTGTATCAGTTTACTGGAGTTTAAACGATCATTTAACACAATTCAAGTGTTATATGTTATAATAGTTTGTCACATTGTCACTTCTGTGTTATTTACGTTGATTTTGGCCCAGATGTACAATGTGGTTGCTAGGTAACAGTTGTGTCATATTTACTGGACAAAAGACGATAATGAACTTCACCAAAGCACCCAAATAGAGTAAAAACAAGCTAAATAATGTTTAGAATTAATGCTAAGAATATAGTCTAACCTGTCATATGAACTTTAAAACAGATAAACAAAATTAAAAAAAAAAAAAAAAATCTAAAATCCTGGCTGCAAAATTGAAAACTGACTCAAATTCACAGTCATGGCTGTTCGCTGCAGTGCTGAGGTTGTGAGGTCCAGACCTTGGTAGTTTTTAACTTCTGCAACAGAAATGTTAAGAAAAGCAGACTAATATTAAACATGACAGAAACCAGAGCTCGACTGTGTGTTTTTTTCCAGGCTAATTTCTGAGGCTGATTTTCTTATTTTAGTTTTAAAAGCATAGCTAGGCTGAGATAGTAGAACAAAAAAAAAACCTTCAACCTAAACTGATATTCCCTGGTACATTGCGTCTCTTTCACACAATGTAATGGAGCTCAAGTATGTCTGGGCCCAAGAAACATCATCAACATCATCATTTCATAGCATCATAAAAGACACTCATATTGCTCATACTGACAAACAAACAAGCTCTAATTAAAGTTTGTGCTGAACCAAAGTCATAGAACAAGAAAAAAAACTTTAGTTAATGATAAAATCAAAACTGCAGAACTAGGAATGACGAGAGATAAAAGAAGTCTTATTGTTTCTCTCCAAACCAAGTCAGACTCAGTGATCACAAAATTGAAGACGTTTGAACAGTTCACGCTATGAAACTAGGTCAGATTTGTCACAAAGTCCAACCTTTCTGAAGTGTGTAGATGATCTGTGAGGCGAACATGAGCAGTTTGTGATTACATTGTGCTCTATGGGACAAATGCTTTCTGGACTGCCGGGATTTTCCGGCTGCAATTGTGCTACTGCTACTACAACTCAAGACAGTATTAAGCTGGCAAAGTCTTATCCAGATATTTTAATAGATCCAAGCCCAAACAACAGCCTATCAGTCGATCTCTAATAGAAACAAGTCACTAAGATCAACAATCTCAAAGCGTACTACTCATGTTTTACTGAAAAAAGAACCAGACAACAGATATTTTTTTCTGCTTCTCTTCATTCAATAGCAGAAGGAGAAAACGTACCAGGATCTTGGGTCTGGAGCTGAGCGGTTCCTGTTCTGCTGGGATGATGCGGATGTAGAACAGTCCTGGGAGGATGAAGATGAGGCTGGGGCGGTGGTGGCTCCTGGATGGACGCACACACACAGAGAAAAGGACGTTACACACACCTCACACCAGCAGAGGACTTCCAAGTACAGTCTTACCCGTGATGCCGAAGATGTCCCGGATGTTGGGGACGAAGATGACGAGCAGGTTGACGGCGAACAGGAGACACACGGCGATGGAGACGTGACGACACCAGTGGAAGGGCTTTTCGGGAAACAGCAGCTGGAGCAGAGCGCGGCGGATCTGACCAGGACACAAAACAAGACAGAGAAGGGTAAAACAATGCCAAGATAAACACTTGTGTGTGTTGTGTTCAATGTTTTTTCTTGACAACAACAGTCATATTTTGATGACTTGAGACTTAAACAAATGGACTAAGACTTGGGACTTGACTTGGACTTGAAGGTCAGTGACTTGAAACGACTTGATGCTCCTCCTCAAAAATAAGTTTAGTAATTTACATTTACAAACTGAAACACGATCATTCTCACTTCTTTTTTGTGACCAGAAACTTGCATTAAATGGATCATTTATTAAATCTATGAAATTGTAGAAATACAAGTAGTATTTGGTAGTTTGATGATTTAAAGACTTAAAACCAAAAGCAGGACTTGACTTGAACTATTTGAAAATTCATTCTGTCTGCTTCTTATTTTTTAACTTTATTTTCTTGTAATAAGCTGAGTGCTGATTTACCTGACAGTTTCAGCCTGGAACTTATTACAAGTAAAAAGAAAGTTTTTGACTTGGACTTGTGTGCTCTGACTTAGGACTTGACTTCGACAAGACAGCGACTTGGTCCCACCTCTGACTATACGTAAATCCAGTGTAAACAAGTGAAGTTACAGTTTACAATGTCCATAATTGTTCTGGAAATGTTTAGTAAATTCAAAGTTGACATAAATGAGTAAACTTGAATTTTCAACTAAAAGTATATTGTAATTACACCACAATGCACAAAGTCAGATCACTGTGAGCCAAAAGCAGCACTCTGATTGGCTGAGCTCGACTGTTCCACTTTAGTACTTTTACTGATATACTGGTCGGCTCTGCACAAACTCATCTACTTGGAGTCCCAGGCTTTTAAACATGTATATAGTTATGTGGCTGTGTGTGCAGGGTTTTTTTTTTTGTTGTAAAGATGTTTGAATGTCCAGTTTTCTTTGCCTCCATTAAACGTCCTGACCGTGTCTTGGATTTGACGGTGCTTTGATGAAAAAGGCTCGACAGGCTGTGAGTGTGTGTGTGAGTGAGTGTGTGTGTTACCGGGAAGAGCACCACAGGCACAGTGAGGGTGACAGCCACCAGCACAGCCAGCCTCACACACAGGATGAGTGTGTCCAGAGGATCCACCAGGCTGTAGGTGTGAAGCAGCTCCGGCTCCGTGTTTCCTGGGAAACAACACATGCAAGTACTGTACTTAGGTGGGTTTTTTGAGCATTTGTACTTTCCTTGAATATTAAAAACTATGGTGACTTTTTATTTTTTTTACTCACAAAATATCTCTACTTTCTACACTTTCATAATAAGTAGGTTACTTTTTTAAGTCCACAGACAGTTTTTTTTTCTCTCTTAAAGGCGATACAGACCTGGTGTGATGCTTTAGATCACAGGTGTCAAACTCAAGGCCCGGGGGCCAGATGTGGCCCTTCACCTCATTTAATGCAGCCCTCAAGGTCTTATAGGGTTTACTTTAATTTTATTTAAGTGCCAGAAGTAATCTGGATGTCTTGATATAAGTGATTTTTCTGACTAATGCAGATTTACATTCAATTGTTGTCACTTAAATAAACATACAAAAACCAAATACAACTAATAATTGTAGTAGCCTATGTCAAAGATTAGTAAGGTTAATTTTAGTTACAACCGGCCCTTAGAGGACCACCTTGATGCCAATGTGGACCTTTATCAAAATGAGATCGACACCCCTGCTTTAGATGTTTTTCCAGCCAACAAATTAAAACATCCACAAACTTTTACTTTTTACTTTGTTACTCAAGTAAATTTGCAATGTTTACTTTTGTACTTTTACTCAAGTAAATGAGCTAAAGCTGTACTTTGACTTTTACCAGAGTCAAAGTAGCTACAGACAAGTAAAAGTAACTACTTTTACTTAAGTAGTAAACTAGTATTTTGGTCATCTCTGTCAAAATGACATATCTAGAGCAGGGGTCTCAAACTGACGGCCCTTCAGATGATTTCGTGTGGCCCCAGGATGATTATTGATAGTAGCCCTCCAATCAAATGTATCGCTGAGATTAGAGCTGTGCAGTATCTTGAATTTTAGATAATATTGTGATTGTGAATATGTAGTATATGGCTGTAAGGTAAAAAATGCTACAAAGCGAGCTGTCTAACACTGCTAATGAAGAAAGTTACATAGGAACTTTCAAAAAAGGATAAAAATGTAATATTTTTGTCCCTTATTCACTCATTTACACCTTCGTTGACTATTTATACACGACAACCTGGCTTAGCTGCATTTTTTTTTCTTTACCAATAGATTTTTTTTAAAAGACTATATCATATTTTTTACGCATGCCAATCCTAAAACCTTATTGTCTGTGTGTCCGACAGTCTTTCTGCTTTGTTGATGCTTTATTTGGAATTATATTTTGTGTGGATGTTGTTTTATGACTTACTTCATGAAGAAAAAAATGGTTTACAGCAGGCAAAGGTGGGAATTGTGATGTTTTTGGAAGGCTTTTTAGGAAGAAATCAACATGTCACGAGTTTTTCTAATGATGTCTAGCAAACCCATTTTGACTATTACTGTATTTTATTGGAGAATTTAGTTTGAACTGAAATCATGGATGAAAAGGGACGTATAGGGTCTGAACAGGTTAATGAAAAGCCGGTGGTGACTTACTTCCGGTCTCGTGGGCAAAGCGATGACAGCTTAGAGAACGAGCTCCCGACTATTTTCACTTTTAATACCCTAAAATTAACTCGAAAGAGTAATAAAACTCATCACTTGAGTTATCAGAACACAAGGGCGATAAAATGCCGAAAATCCCAAGAAGAAATCCTTGAAAACAACGGAAAGATGTGAAGAAGAGGATGAGGTCCTTTCGCAAGCTAGTACGCTAGCAATATGGACGACAACGAGCTTCGCGAAGCTAAAGGGAAAGACGGAGACGGAGAAGGCAAGTTCGACCAAATCCTGAACGAACTCCGTGACTTCAGGAAAGAAAACAAAGAACAGCTAAGTGCAATGAGAAAGGACATAAGTGGTATCAGCAAGAGGATGGACGAGGCCGAGGAACGGATTATTACTGCAGAAAACCACATCCAATCTGCAGAGGATCTGCTAATGGAGCTTGCTAAACGCCAATCTCAAGTTGAAGAGAAGCTTGTTGACCTGGAGGGGCGGTCACGACGCGATAATGTTAGAATTTACGGAGTGGTTGAGGGCGCCGAGGACAATGCATCATCTGTGATTAACTTATCGAGACTTTGCTTGGAAACGGCCTTGGCCTCTCTTCCACTGTCGCGCTGGGCATTGAGAGAGCGCACCGAGCTCTGGGAAGGAAACCGCCGAGTGGGGCCCCACCGCGGTCCTTTCTGGTTAAGTTTGGAAGCTATCGAATGAAGGAGGATGTTCTCAGACGAGCGTGGCAGGCGAAAGGCTTTGACTTTCAAGGGAAAAAATCTATCTGGACAATGACTATGCACCAGAGGTACAGCGAAAGCGTAGAGAATATACCTCGGCGAAGGCAGCGCTCCGTGAGAAAAACATCCGCTTTCAGACGCCTTTCCCAGCTAAGCTGAGAGTGCATTACAGCGGAGGTACGGTGATTTACAACTCGGCACAGGAAGCCACGGAGGACATGGTGAAGAGAGGGATCTCCGTCAACATTGTTAAAACCCCCGCTTCGCTCTTGGAGCAAATGAGAGAAGGAATGTGGCAGACGAAAGGAAAACGTGCCAACAAAGACGACGGAGACACCGCCCAGATGCCATCATTTAAAGAGAAGCTTCAGGCTTTTAGACGTCAAGAAGACACGGAGTAGGAACAAGCTGCGATTTATGTAGTATCAAAAGGGAGGTAAATCTATACAATAATGTGTTCTGATTTCCGAGATATATATATATATATATATATATTTTTTTTTTTTCTGAGTTTAGTTGAACATCTGTGATAAGGGCAGAAACTATTTTTATTTCGTAGTCGGGTTATAGGTTTCAATGAAAGACCCTAGAGACACCTGTGACAGCCTTTGTGCCGAAGAGGGCGCTCTTGTGCAAGAAGACAGAGTAGCCCTTCCCCTCCCCCTGGCCGACGTAGTGGCCAACATTTTGGAAGTCGATATGTTATATTTTTGTTTTTTTACATCTGTTCTGATGTTTGTTTGCGGTTCTGTTTTTGTTTTTACGGGTGTACTTTTCAAGATTATTGGATTTTTATGGGATTATGCAGAGTATTAAGCCAATCAAAATAGTAACATACAATGTAAATGGGTTGGGGAATCCTGTTAAAAGAAGTAAATTTTGACAAAGTTGAAAAGGAGGAAATAGACCTGGCATTACTTCAGGAAACGCACTTACCTCAATTAGAGCATGAAAACTTGTGAAATGGAAATTCAAACAGTATTCTTCTTCTTGCCCCAAAGCTCAAAAAGAGGGGTAGTAACACTGATTTCTAACAAATTAAGCTTTGAATGTATACAGGAGAAAAGGGATAACGAGGGGAGGTATGTTCTGACTAAAGGATATTACAGGGGGTTTTGATTACAGTTTTAAACGTTTACGCTCCTCCAGGAGCTGATTGGAAATTTTATAAACATGTTTTTGAATTAATTACTTTTGAAGCAGAGGGAATTCTGATATTGGGAGGTGATCTGAATATCCGACTCAATTCGTCATTAGACTCATCTAATCCACAAATACAGGGTACAAATAAAATAGCCAAAAATTTTAAATTAGCAATAAGAGAGTTTGGGCTCCTTGATGTTTGGAGAGAGCGCAATCCTACTCAAAAAGATTATACATTCTTTTCGCACCCGCACAATATGTATTCTAGATTGGATTATTTTTTCGTATATCAAAATGATTTACACAGAGTGCTAAATTGTAAAATTGGAGTTATGGATTTATCAGATCACGCCCCAGTGTATATGTACATGGTGCTGAGTGAAGAAAGAAGGGATACTTCGTGGAGACTGAACACAAGCATTTTACATTCTATGAGGGAACAATTAGAGACGATATTAAAAATTACTTGGCCGAAAATAATAATGATGAAGTTAAACCAATAATTGTGTGGGATGCACTGAAGGCGGTCATGAGGGGAAAGATTATTGGCTATGGTTCAAGTTTAAAAAGGAAGAGGAATGAACATTTAGATCATCTCCAAAAGCAATTAAAGAGTTTGGAAAATGCCCATAAATCTAATTTAAGCCCCATTTGAGAACAGAGATAAATAAAACAAAGAATGAAATTAATGAAAGTCTGTCTAGTGAAATTAAGAAGAAACTGACATTTTTGAGACAAAGATATTATGAAGTAGGAGGGAAATCAGACAAATTACTGGCATTTAAATTGAAAAAACAACTATTAGAAAATACAATTAATAAAATTAGAGATCCACAAACAAACAATATTGTCTCAAAGTTAGAAGATATCCATCAGTCATTTTTAGTATTTTATAAACAATTATACACTCAACCTAAAGTGGATGGCACTCTTATAAGTAATTTTTTGAATTCAATTGATTTACCAAAAGTAACTGAAGACCAAAATAAAAGTTTGATAGCTCCAATATCTGAACTTGAAGTTAATAAAGCCATTTCTGATTGTAAAACAAACAAAGCACCAGGGCCGGATGGCTTCCCCTCTGAGTGGTATAAGGAGATGAAGGACCTTATTGTTCCAATTATCACAATGTCATTTAATCATGTTTTAAAATATGGAGTTGTTCCTCCATCATGGAATGAAGCTTTGATTTCGCTAATTGCCAAAGAGGGAAAGGATAAACTTGAGTGTGGCAGTTATCGCCCCATAAGTGTGCTTAATCAGGACTATAAAATATTTACTCACATTATATCCAAAAGGCTGGAAAATATTTTACCTAATATCATAAGTTTAGATCAGACAGGTTTTATCAAAAAAGACAGACACAAGATAATATTCGTAGAACGATACATATTATGACAAAGTAGTTAAAAATCAGGATAAAATGTTACTCATAAGCCTTGACGCAGAAAAGGCGTTCGATCGTGTAAATTGGGAATTCCTTTACAAAGTTTTAGATAAATTTAATTTCCATCATACATTCAGAAAAGTAATTCAAGCATTATATACATGCCCTAAGGCAAGAATCAAAGTAAATGGCGCCCTCTCTAAATCATTTAACCTAGAAAGAGGAAATCGGCAAGGATGCCCAATTAGTCCTTTATGCTTCGCCATTTTTATAGAAGCATTGTCTCAGGGAATTATTCAAAATGATAATATTCCAGGAGTAAAAATGTTTGGTCAAGAACACAAAATCTCCTTATTCGCGGATGATGTGCTAATCTACTTAACAAATCCAGATATAGCTTTTCCTAGTCTAATTTCTTATCTGGACTCATTTGGATCAGTTTCTGGGTATAAATGAATATCGCTAAAACACAAATACTCAGCTTTAATTACACGCCTAGTCAATCCATCATTTCGAAATTTCACCTAAAATGGGACTTGGAATATATAAAATATTTAGGCGTAAATGTCCCTAAAGATTTATCAAAACTGTATGATATTAATTTGAAACCTTTAATCCAGACAATTAACAATGATATTAAAAGATGGAATTTGATACCAATATTCAATTTTGAATCTCGTGTTGACACTGTTAAAATGAACATTTTACCTAGGATGTTATATTTTTTTCAAACACTTCCAATCTTTATTACTGATGAGCAATTTAGTAAGTGGGACAATTTGATTTCTAAATTTATTTGGCAGGGGAAAAGGCCAAGACTGAGACTAAAAACTCTTCAGTTGGCTAAGGAGAAAGGTGGCCTTGGCTTGCCCTGTTTGAAGGACTATTATACCTCAGCCCAGTTTAGAATCCTGCTGTGCTGGTGCAATAGACATTATGAAGCCAGGTGGAAAGAAATAGAAACAAAAATTTCAGACCATCCAATCCAGGCTAAACTAGGTGACAAGAGACTTATTAGAGAACAGTTGCAACAAGATTGTCAGTGTATTAATGTATCATTAAAACTTTGGTTAAATTTTATAAAAAAAAATAATTTTCATGAAGAGATAAAAATATTAAGATGGGCTTCTAATGACCTTGATTTTGCTCCAAATAGACTTGATAATGTGTACAATAGCTGGCCAGGACATGGATTAACATCATATTGTATGTTTTTTCACCATGAAACAATGAGAGATTTTCAGTCAATTCAAAGACAATACCAATTAAATAATAATGATTTTTTCAGATTTCTACAAATACGTCATTACATAAAAGGCTTTATGTCAAAAAATAAAAACATTTTTGAAATACCAATTTTAAAGATTTTTATTAAAACATATCAGGATGATTCTGGTTTAAAATTGATTTCTAGATTATATAAAGACCTTCAAAACATTAAGACTTCAAATACAGAATATATTAAACAAAAATGGGAAGAGAAGCGCAAATTGCCATATCGAATGAAGCCTGGCTACAATATTGTGCTACTCAGTGGAAGATCTCCAGTTCAAATTCGTGGAGATGCTTTGGCTGGAAGTGCCTCAGTAGATTTTTTATAACACCAGAACAAAGCTCACATTATGCAGGCCACTCCAATTGTTGGAGAAATTGTGGTGCTCAAAGTGCAAATCACTTCCATCTATTTTGGTCCTGTCCTCAGTTACAGTCTTTTTGGAGCAAAATTCAATCTGAGTTTAAACTAATATTCAACTTGAAGACAACCTTACGATGGGATGAACTGTTATTTGGCGTTTTAATTTCTGTCAATGTAAATATGGCAACTAAAAAATTGTTTGGCATGTTAAGTCTGGCTGTACGAAAGTCTATAACGAAAAAATGGTTGAAGTCTGATGCTCCAACTCTAGATGACTGGTATAATGTTGTTTATTCAATATTTGTAATGGAGCGTATAACACTTCATAACAGGCTTCAATGAACACATTTGATAAAACATGGAATAAATGGAAGTCATATATTCTGCTTCGAAGACCGGAATTGGTGTGATGAGTAGGGCTGGGCGATATAGACGCGTTATAGGAATGTCTTTAAACAGTTTTGCTCATGTTGACAGGTTGCATTTGCATTACAGAATTTGGTGTCGTGTGTCCAGATGGAGAGTATGGGACGATGCTTCCTTTTGATATCATTTCGGTTTCACACATTTTGTTTGGACCCACTGACTCTTTGTGTTGACGGCGGATTTTGGCGGTTCATTCCTCATTTGTTTTGAATATTATTGACCTATTCTAATGTGATGTCATGTGAATGCAACCTTTTGGCAGATGGAGGTGAAAAGATGGCAAAATTGAATACAAATGGGCACAACTAATACTTTTCTGCCCTTAATGGATAACATATTTTAATTTTTTAATCATTATTATTATTATAGATTTTTTAATTTTTGAACCCCCTTTTTTGTTCTTATAAACAAACTTGATATTTAATTTTCTATGTTGAAATATATCGCCCAGTCCTAGGTGAAAGGTAACTGTTGAATCTCAAGCTACAATTGTACACCCGTTGTTTTTGTTGTTTTTGTTGTTTTTGTTTTGCTTAGTCTTGTTAAATTTAGTTTGTTTGTAAAAGAAAACTTTGGAGAAAAATAAAATTAAAAAAAAAAAAAAGAAAAGCCGGTGGTGTTGCGAGAGAAGCTTATAGAGACAATTAAAGACACGTTTGAACATATTCCTGTAGAGAAGTGACAGTAAGAATGGTCTGTGCTTAAAAAAGCTTGTTGAATAAATAAAGCTTTTCTTTTAGACTGTAGAGATTGTGATATGTTGTAGAATAGAACAGCACTACAGTACACCAGAGCTCACCGTAGTAGGTCAGGTATCCAAATATGGCGGTGAAGAAGTACATGGTGAACATTCCCAAGATGGACACGTTGCCAATCCGCTGCATTCTCGTCTTAGTGGGACTGAAAGGGAAGAAAACTGTGAGATGGACAGAATCTTTACAGTATATACATAGGTTAGTGTTTTCTTTCTTTTTCTCTCCTTTGCAAGACAGCTGTAGAATTGAGAAAGTGAAAATTTGATGTGTTGTGATGGTTTCACACATTTTCAGTCTGGCGATATTTGTTACCGAGTAGAGCCATTTTTAGCTCCTGCTCTGGGGCAGCTGCTTTCCAGTCAGAACAGGAACCTTTTGGTGACATAAACACATTTACAATGCTAACTTTGGAAGATACTGCTTTTAAATAATTTTTCTTAAGGATAAGAAAGTTTATCTAAATGTTCGTTCCTCTTCTGTGCGAACACGTCTAAAATGGGGACTGGAACAAAAAAAAAAGTTCCTACAGGGTAACTGACCACTGTACTATTGGCAAGTTCTTGTGGTTGTACTTTTCTCATTTTCATTCTCAGAATTGTATTTCGAGTGATTCATACTGTGCATATATTTCTGAACCTTCTGCAGCTCTGACTGTCCTCACTTTCACATCATTTGTCTTTCTTTCTCTCTTAGTTTGGACGTAGGACATGGAACATTTACACCAGGCATGTCCAAACTGCGGCCCAGGGGCCAAATGAGGCCCTCAGACTTTCTGAATAAACAGCAATATAATGTGACTCACTTCTAGTCTGTTTGGCTGCCAAAATCTACTTTATTTTTTGTCTTTATAGAGTTTTGTCCACTCAGTTAAATGTTTCTTTCTAATTTGATGATTTGTAAATCCCCCAAATAATCCACATTGTCTCAAATCCCATTTGATTTGTGGCAGTTAGATTCTAATTTATATTGCTCAATTTAATGCAAAACTATATATTTTGAATGTATGTTCACCTTGTATATGCCTCAGGTCGGCCCACTTTTTAGTCTGTGTTTCAAATTGTGGCCTTTGATGAAAAAAGTTTTGACACCCTTGATTCACACTGAAGCATGTGTATTTTGTTTTGTTGAACCAATGAAGAGTGATACATATATTTACTAGCAGTGACTTAGTAGTTCGTTTACTGTTCTGTTATTCTTTCGTTTACTTTGTTGTGGTCTGTATGTCTCTCAGGGAGCTTTATGATTCAAACCTCCCTGTGTGGAAGCAAAGTCAGGTTTGAACAGACAGTAAAAGAGCAAACTGTCTTGACTCTTTAGGACTCATTAGGACGTTTGTTACCAGCGTGTTTTGACACACAGATGAGTTGAGGACAGAGTCGGAGCAGACCTGGACGCGTCTCTTACTTTTTCAGTTCGGTGTAGATGGGCAGAACCTCAGGGTGACACACAAAAGCAAACGCCAGGATGGGGACAGTGTAGGCCGTCTGGAACACAAACAGAGACAAGGTTCACTCAGGTCAGGGTCACAAACGCTAGAGGGAGCCACAGAGCATATACAGAACACTAGGGGAGACCGGGGCCAATTGTAACACAGGGCAGATGTAACAGAAGCTTCCATTTGTAGCAGAAGCAAACCAGAAGCTTAAGCTCTGCACAGAACCTGCTCATTTCATCTCCACCTGCTGTTTGAGTGGAAAGAGATTTGAGATTTCAAGAAACTTTTTACTTAAAAAAACAAAAAACTGTTTTTGAGTAGTAAAGTTCTACATCACATGAGCTCATCTGGACAGTGATTGAGATATGGTTGTCATTTTTACATGGTAAAAATAGGTTTTGTGGTCTGTGTTTGGTGAGTTTTACAACAACAAATATGAATGTCCAAACATGGCCGCCCTCATCCGGAGCAAATGTAACAACGTGTTACAACTGCCCATCAGCCATTTTATTAATTCATTTGGGATGGATTTATTTAGATTTATGTCCAAAAAAGGTTTGTGTATCATTTGTTTGACTGATTTTATCAGAGTTTTAACCTTTTTTCAGAATAATTCTCATTTTAGTTGGAAAAAGATAAAAGTAAAGTTTGAGCAGACTGTAAAGTTTTTTTTCCACTGCAGTTTGTGTTTTATTATAATAAGATCACAGGGTTAAGGTGGCTTAAATGTGGACAACCTTCCAGTCTGTCAAATGTATTATCTTTAATAAGGAAAAAAAATATATTAATTGTTGTAATTTCATGTGTTACATTTGTCCCTTGGTGTGTTACATTTGTCCTCATGTTGTGAAGCAGATGTAACACTTGACTTTCTTGTCTTGAAATGATAACAGCTTCAAAATAAATAGCTTTAGTGAATCCAAACTTGTTCACATGTCAAGCCAAGATCTGCAGCTTTTCATTTCATGTCGTTTTAACCAGGTCTTTAACTAAGATTAAGCTGATATGTCACATTTGGAAAAAAGTAAAAGTAAATGTGTATAAAAGTACAATCACACTGCCAAAAGTCATTATCTAGTCTCAGTTAAAACTACTAATACTAGAAATTTGCTTGTTTCAAGACATATCTGATTCTGTTCAAGAAATTTGACTTGACTTGCTTTTGTAAAAATGACTTACTTCACCAGCAAAAATTTGACTTGAAATAAGACAAGGCAGAAACAAGTCATATAATCTGGGTACATCAAGTAAAAGCATTTTAACTAAAAAAAATGGCAAAACTATAAATTAAAATCCAGGTTTTAAGACATTTTAACCAATCTAGAAAAATATTTTTTGCAGTGCACAAAGTTGGTTTGTAATGTTGTCAAGTGTGTTATGGGCTTTACAGTAAATTGATTATAAATCAAGGCTTAACAAATATGTCATCTTTGTTAGAAATCATAATGCTTGGACGGTTTTCACTTGTGAATTTGTTCAAAAATCTTTAATACACGGTAGCAGCAGGTCTGACCTGGTATTAAATATCTCTCTGGACTTAAAAAGGTAACTCACTTGTTTTTAAAATGTAGGGAGTAGAAAGTACAGTTACTTCTTGAAAAATGTAAGAAGTAAAAAGTAACCAGATTTTGTAATACTTAAGTAGAGATACTCAAAAAACTACTTAAAAATACTGCACCTCTGGTAAAGCATCAGCAGCTCTTAGGTAATAATGTAATGTGCAGTAGGCAGTCCATAAGCTTTCTACTACTTTCTTTGCAGACCTTTGTGCATATTTTATTTTGCACTTCAACACAATGTCTAAGTGTCTGGAAATAACACAAATAAACTCAATCAGAGCACTGCTTTTGACTGTTTATGGCAGCGGTGGGCAATTATTTTTACTCGAGGGCCAAATCCAAACCCATTTCTTTGACACATTATAGAAGACCAGTACAAATAAAAGGTTTGCTCTGCCATAAAAACGTATAACATTTTGAGCTTAGGCTAAATGTTCTCTGAAAATAAAGTAGAAGCTTAAGGAAGGATAATTTGTGAAAAAAAAACTCTTTACAAAAACTTAATACGAGATTAAACTTGAAGTTTTGCAGATTAAAATGGTAATTTTACACAAAATATTTGTCAGAATTTGGACTTGGATGAGTCAAATATTTGCATAAAAACACACAGTAGTGTTGATCCAAATTACAATTTTGATCTTGTAAAACCTCAAGTTTAATATTGAAAAAATAGTTTTTATGGCTTTGACTTTATTCTCATAACATTGTGAATTTAATCTCAAAATGTTACAAGTTTATTGTTGTAGTCCAAGTTTTTGTCTCTTAAACTTCGTCATACATTTCTGTTTCTCAAAAACATGCCAAGGGCCTGATTGAAAGAGGTCGCAGGCTGCATTTGGCCCCCGGGCCACAGTTTGCCCAGGTCTGGTTTATGGGAACTAAAATACCTTATTATTGGATTCAGACAGTGCACAGTGTCTGAATCATCTGATCATTATCACAATGTGCAAAGCTTACGATATGTTTGTCAGAAAAGAAAGACAAAGTTTGTAAATGTACAAATAAAAAAGTCCGATACCCCAACTATAATGAGCAGCTAGTTCTGTAAACACACCAGATTTAGTCCCATCGTCATGTCTCTTTGTTAAGATAAAGTCTGTCACATAGAGCTCAAACATTCTTAAAACTAAAGTGTGAAGTGACCTGTGAGTTGATGGTGAAAAACTTGGCTGTGCACATGTCTCTGTTGCCAGGCGTTAGCAGAGTGGTTAGCGAACACTTCCAGAGGACAGGGGATGTTGAACTTCTTGTAGATCACCTGGAGATCATTGTTTTTAGAGGATTACAACAGGTGAACAACTGATTTAAACAAAACAAACAAACAAAGAAACTCACAGCAGAGAGGAAGAAGACCATGCAGGACAGAGAGAAGCCGCTGGTGTAGCCCAAGTATCCTGCAAAAATACAATATTTAATTAATTAATTTATTTTTAGCTAATAAAAATAAGACGTAGCATATTGTCGAGTAAATGTTTTTTTTTTTCTTTTGTAAATATAAGCATTGGTAAACTGCTGTTTATCTGAATGACACTAGATTTGGAATATTTGGGGTTTCTCTTCAAAAACTGAAGGTAGTTAAGGTGAAAATTAGTTTTGGGGACCTGAAATTACTCAAATAAAATGTAGTCGAAGCATATACAAAAGTCCTCATAAAATGTTTGAATTTTTGTCATTTTAGAATGGAAACTGAGTCTGATTCATCCTAGGTTGTTTCAGATTTGGGAATCGTGCACGACTAAGGTGTTGTAACAAGATGCTTACCATAAGTTTAATATTTATGAATAACTTTTGAAACAAACTGACCACTTGATACACAATCAGTGTTTTAGCCTCTGTGTTTTTCATTAATGCGTAGCTCAGGCCATATTGACTTCAAGTCTTTTGTTTCAACTCAGCCCTGTTGGGTCATAGGAGCCAAAAAAGCCAGTTAAAACCAAAATTGATCTCTTTTCATACCAAGTACCATCTAGTTGGCTCTACAAATACTGCACCACCAGATCAAAACTCGTACTATGTAAAGCCTAAAGAAAAACTCTAAATGGTTTAAATTTGGTTTAAATCAAGTCTAAGAAGAGAAGGGGTAACACTAGAATAACTACAAATAATTAGGCTTAATAAATCATTAATAACACCTTAATAAAGACTTTATTCATCATGAACAAATAATTAATTAATAGATGAAAAAGTTTATTAATGCTTAGTAACTACTTAATTACTCAGAATCCTGCCCAATAACTCCAAACCTTAGCTCCTTAGTTAAGTAGTTACTAAGCATTAATAAACGTTTTCATTCATTAATTTACCATTTGTTCATGAATAATTAAGGCTTTATTTATGCTTTATTCATGGTTTACTAAGGCCAATTAAGGTGTAGTTAATATAAAGTGTATCGAGGAAGGAAAAGAGAAAATATACACGACCGGCGCGGCACAAGACAGATAAACCAATCAATGCTACGCCTGCCAAACACTGCTTGTGACTGGTCATATAGCCTTTCAATTATCTCTCAATGCCCCGTTTTGGTCACGTTAACTTCCCCAACAAAGTTGGTGTTTTTCTTTTTTTTTTTCATATAACTACACTCTGCGTTCACAAGGCGCATGACCACAGAAAGACAGCATCACAGACCTGTTAAAGTCCGACTTTCTGGAGGCAGTGTCAAACCAAACTATGGAACTTAAATTATATAATAGAACCTAAGTCCAAACTTTGGTGCAAACTAAAACAGTGGTTCCCAAAGGGGGGTCGCAAAGCAAGATCTGGGGATTGCAAGATGATTTCAATTTACAAGTATGACTTGGTATTTAATGGTCTTTTTTTACTGTAGCAATATGTTTGACTAGATTTTGGTCATTAAAACAATAAAGTACTAAAATAAATGCATTTTAACCCAATTTAAATGGTTTTCCAACTAGACATTTCTAAAGCCATGTATTTTATTTTGCCATGGGGGTCGCAAGTTGGTTCTATGGTTATTTTGGGGGTCCCAGTCTGAACAGTTTGGAGCCCCTGGACTAAATCAATGGTCAATAATAGATAAGGACATTTTAAAAGATACATACCCAAAACATGAATAGATTTCTGTCTAATCTAAATGTAACAAATATTCAAACTGCAGATGGCAAGTACCATCAGAGGCACGCACACCACAGTTTGAGAAACGATGACATACAGATGTGAAATACAGCAACATCATATTTTAGGTGTTTATACTTGGTTTGCAGTTAGTAGACTGTTCTATGCAAACAAATCCTGACTCGAATCAAAATTGTATTGTGAATGCAACCTGAAAAGTGTGTGTTGTCATGGCGACTCACCCAGGTGCTTCATCAGGGCCAGAGGCAGGATGATACCCACTGTGACGATGACGATCAGGTAGTTCCCGTTCATGAACCAGTCACTGCAGACACACCAGACACTTCTACAAAATCTGTGTCATTGTTTCTTTATCATTATCTTATCCAAAGATTTATTTGTGTGGATGGTCTGAGTAAATCTGTCCTATACCTGCATAAGCTGGAGTGTGTCAAAGGAAATTACACTAAGTTTGGAGCCCAAAGATTTTCTAATTTTCCCAAACCTTTTCAAAACCAGTAAAATTCCACAACTTTTCCAAGGTCTGGAATTAGATTTGACTTTTCCATGATCAACTCCATTGACTGATTAATCGACTACTTGACTAAAGGATTACATTAAAAAGCTTGTAAAAGTTCACTTCTCAGGATATGTTTGTTTGAATGTTGGACCTAATGCTAATCAGTTCATTTTGGATGTAGTCTGTCATTTCCCTGTGTGTCAGAGCTGCAGTACTCACTCAGTGCTGGAGGTGTGTCCCAGGAAGGCCTGAATGACCAAGGCAGCTCATACTTGACGATGAACAGATAACTGGACATGGCTGCACAACACAAGAGCAAACGGATCAGATGTGTGATGCCAAGTCTAAGATAAAATTCAGATTCAGAAAACTGATCCCAGAGGATATTCATTAGCAGCTTTCCTCAAAGCAGTTCACACATACGCATGGCACACAAACTGTGTCAGCCCATTTCACAGTTTAAAGACAGTCACCTCCAGTTCTAATTACTTAGTTAGTTAGTTTATTGTCCCATACGGGAAATTCATTTTCGTACAGTCTGTGCTGTCACAGCAGAGCGTGCGCCATACTCCAGACAGTTACCAGACTAATACAGAGAAATACATAGTGAATCAGTCCCACTTGTTAACTGGGACCTGGTCGATAAAGATAAACAATCACCACAATAAATGAATCTGGGGGTTTAACTGCCACAAAACAATGTAAACATTGGTTATAATTATTTAACGTTACTTTTGGTTTGTCTAAAGATTAGCATTAGCCACATTAACCAAAATGTTTACTCACAAGTTGATTATGCTTTGAACTGGGAACTGGTATTTTTCAAGAGTTTACCTTCCTCAGCAGGTACATTCTCTTATTCTCTGCTGCCCCTTTTTTAACAACGGCTTTTGCATTTAGCTCAAACTTCAATTTGTTGTCGATTAAAAAGCCCAAGTATTTGTATGTCTCAACTATTTTCACCTTCTTGCCATGAATGACACTAACACCATGTGAAGCATTATGTTATACTCTCCTTTGTTTTGACAAGATAATTAGCCTCACACAAATCTACAAAAAGCACCAGTGCAGGGCCATGATTACCTTCAGATCCAAAAAGCAAAAGCAAAAGTCATCGAAAAATTGGATAGGAAATCTGTTCTACACCTATCTATACAGTACTGTACTGTAGTATGAAAAGGAGAGGCGAAAGACACAGCCCTAGGGAGATCCAGTGTTACAACAGTTACAATAATTATTGTAACTGTCTGACTGCGTGTATCATGGAAAATAACCCAATCAAAGAACTACCTCCGATGTTGTGAAGCGTTATGATGACTGCTGCCAGGATTTTGCCCGGATGTCCAAACGCTCGGAGCCCCAGCTGCTCGTACGCCCGGATCCCTGGGAACACAAGGATGTTTTCAAATCAAATCAAACTTTATTTATAAAGCACTTTTCATACATATAATATAATACAAAGTGCTTTACGGTTAATCAAAAACAATCCCACATGCCCTCCACCTGTCCCCGCCATGTTGCTAAATCAGTTTTTTAATTATTATTGCATGTTTCTTTTCCCTTGCTGTTCTTGAACTGTGCTTTGCAACACTGGTATTTCCCCATTGTAGAAGATCTTATCACGGTCATGCATGCACAGGAAGAGGACAAGAGGAGGAAGAGAATGAGGAGAAGAGAGTGAGGAAGAGGAGGACGAGGAGGAAGGAG
This sequence comes from Mugilogobius chulae, assembly GCA_038363315.1. NCBI lineage: Eukaryota > Metazoa > Chordata > Actinopteri > Gobiiformes > Gobiidae > Mugilogobius > Mugilogobius chulae. Next base: position 8,022,860 of record CM076414.1, read on the forward strand.
CAGAAGAGAAGAAGAAAGAGGAGGAGGAGAGGAGGAAAAATGAGGAGGAGAAAGAAGAAAAACAGAAAGAATTGAATGGAGGAAGGGGAGGACAAGGAGAGGAAGAAATAAGAAGGAAGAGAAAGGGTAAGAGTACAAGGAGAAGAAATAGAAGAAGCAAAAGCAAGAGGAGGAAAAACAAAGAAGCAGGAGGAGAAAGAGAGGTATACGAATAGGGAGAAGTTCTACCAGAAGTGGTAGAAGGAGGACAGGAAAAAGGAGAAAAAAGAAGAGAGGGAGAAGGGGAAGGAGAAGAAGGAGAAGAAGAAGGAGGAGAAAAAGGAGGAGAAGGAGGAGGAGAAGAAGGAGAAGAAGAAGGAGAAGAAGAAGGAGAAGAAGGAGAAGAAGAAGGAGAAGAAGAAGAAGAAGGAGAAGAAGAAGAAGAAGAAGAAGAAGAAGAAGAAGAAGAAGAAGAAGGAGAAGGAGAAGGAGAAGGAGAAGGAGAAGGAGAAGAAGAAGAAGAAGAAGAAGAAGAAGAAGAAGAAGAAGAAGAAGAAGAAGAAGAAGAAAGAGGAGGAGGAGGAGGAGGGAAAAACAAAGAGGAGGAGAAAAAGGAGGTGAAGGAGAAAGAGAAGAAGATGAAGGAGGAGAAGGAGAAAAAAGGCGGAAGGGAGGAGCAGGGAATAAGAAAGAAGAAGAAAAGGGAGACGTGAAAAAGGAAAAAAAGTGGGAAAGAGAAAAAAAAAGTGGAGGAGAAAGCAAGGGAGGAGAAAATGGAAGAGGATGTGTTTTTGGAGCACGTACCCACCACCCAGCACTCTTCAGCAGCAGGTGAACAGAGTAACAGGACAGACCAGCGATGCAGGTGAGCAGGATTCTGAAACACACAACACTCATGACACAAACAAACACGGAGGAATGAAATGTTACTAATGTACAGTCCTAAAAGAGAACCAGCAACAAGTGGTCAGTGCCGTCTGTTAGTAAAATATTTTGGTAAGTTTGGCCTGTTATTGCTCCAAAAGAACTTAAATGGATTACAGTTTTGACACGTGACTGGACTAAGATAAAAGTGTTTTCCTTCCTTTGTCTTTTGCACGGTCACAAAATCTGAAGATAGTTTAATATACTGTACACACAATTCAAACACAACTGTCAGCAGCACTAAAGAGACCTTCACACAGAGTTGGATATACTGTAAGCACCAGCAGCAGTAAAGATACACACAGGAAAAAAGAAACGCAACATTTTCAAAAATTCCTTAGAAAACTAGTACATTTAGAAAAATGAAAACTCAGAGTTGACTTTTACCGCTGGTTAACTGTGCTCAAGTCTTCTCTATAAAAGGCACCAGAATGAATCCAAAAACACACTTCTTCATGATGCCACCATTGTCCAACCAGAGAGGGATGGAGCTATTGGCAGCTCCAAGCTGGACGGTGTTGTCTTGTGTCTCCAGGGTGTTTGGAGTCACCGCTCTACCATTAGTCGTCTTGTGGAGAGATACCAGGCCACTGGTTCCTCTAACGACCGCCCTCGTACTGGTGACCCCTTGTAACGACCGCTGCACAAGACCAACACAGGCCAGTGTCTCCAGAACCATCTGTAATCTCCTCCGCACTGAAGCTATTCCACCATATCGGCCATTTGTTGGATCAGTGCTTACCCCTCAACGTCAACGAGTTTGGGTCGAATGGTGCACTCACATTGTCGTTGGACTTTGCAGAGATGTCCCAAGTCGTTTCAGTGACGAAAAAAGGTTCCAGTGCTTCAGAGCAGATCGTCGAGATCGGGTATACAGGAGACGCTGGAGAGGCTGAACCTTGTGTGTGCCAAGTGAACCAGTGGGGTGGTCAAAGTGTTCCAATTCCACAGAATCAACTCAGACACTACTGCCGATCCATGAGGCGACAAATAACCGCTGTCCAGAAGCCAAAGGGGGTCACATGAACTATTGACAGTCTGATTAAATTCCTGTCACTTTTGGTTTGGGGGTTGCTCTATTGTTTGGTTGTGGGTTTGGACTCGAAAATGTGTCAACGCCGCAAGAGTTGGCCTGAGGATTAGAAATGGATGTAGGGTTCATATGAAACAGGCGGATCTCAAAAAGAAAATTATTCTGCCCCCCAAACACAAATTGAGTGTTGCGTTTCTTTTTTCCTTAAGTGTAGTTTGTAGTAACAGTACTCACAGGAAGAGGACGATTCCGGTGTTGGACATGGCGTAGGACAGGCCCAGGATGCCGCTGCCCATGATGGCATTACTCAGGTTAAACACAGACATGCCGAAGGACGTCTTCCCCTCAAACTGCGGCACAAAACACACAATTTTATTTGTATGGTGCTTTTCATACATGCTGCAACTCAAAGCAAAAAACAAATCAAAGTATTTAGCCAAAGAAGAGGCCTGTCTCACTGTTCCAGATCTGAGCTGTATAAAACTGAAACGCTGACTGCATGTTCTCCTTGTGTCTGCGTAGGTTTCTTCCAAGTGCTCATTTCACTTAGTCAGGGCTACAGATGGAAGTTAGCTGTAAAAAGGCCAAATCTGGTACAAGCATGTCTGCCATTATGCTTAAAGTGAAGCTAACTCTTTAAACTTCTCCCACAAACACACCAAAGTTGGAAAAGAATTAGGAGAGGGTGAAAGGAAAGACTGAGGGTGGTTTGACAGCAGGTGTTTGTGATCAGCACAGTATTGAGTGGACAAATCAAAACTGACCGTACTCAAGATTTTGAATATATCGAAGTCCAAATTTTATTGACAAGGCACGCCCTATTTAGTCCGAATCAAAATGCAGACTTTACTATCCCAAGACCTTTAATAGGCTCTACACTGGGAGAGGCCCTGATGTGTCTGGACTTGTAACAGGTTGGCCGTTTATTCAATGGAGGACAGAGACGGTTCTTCCTGTGACACTTCCTCATTTGCTCAGTTTAAAATAAAATGCCAAACAATGATGTGGAAAAGTAAAAAGAGTGTAGCTTCACTTGAATGTACATTGTCTGGCTAAAAGAAAGTGATCTTTTCTACAGCTTAATTCTGTCATCAAGGTTTTGGATGAGAGAGTATTTAACTAAACCTGAACTACTTTCAGTGTCATTATGCTGTTAAAGCCTGACACAGTCGGGGTGTGCATGTGTGTGTGTGTGAGCTGTGTACATTCTTACATCTGTAAACTGAGGTGTTTTGGAGTCAGGCTTGTGTGGCAGGAACCTCTCCTCCTCTGGCAGCATTCTGCAAACAAACCCGACAAACACAATGAATTAAGTAAGTAAGTAAATATTTTTTTTTTTCTTTCTTTCTTTTTGCAAAGTCTTTTTAAAAATTATTATCTGCATTTTTGCTTGATTTCCCTGCTGTTCTTGAACTGTGCGTTGCAACACTGGAATTTCCCCATTGTGGGATATCTTCTCTATCCTGGAAAGTTACGTTTACAAAAGAACGCTACCAAAGCAATGTCTTAGGTCAAGCTGAACTTTTATCCAAAGAAAAGCTTCTGACACCTTCTTATATTTCACAAAGTCTGTGTGGTGTACATTCATATGAGTCTCTGCTGAAGGGAAACAAACAATCTGAAGTGCACTAGTTTTAGTGGATTAAAATGAGCTGGACTTTATTCAGTTTCAAAAGAAAACTAAAATAAATGTGTTATGAACCTTGAATAGTATCACTGTTTATTTGCATTAACACCTTAAAGTGAAACTGTGTATACAGAGCAAATTTTCTGGTCAAATAGAGACAAATGATCTCACTGCAAACGTCAGTGTCATTTCTAGACTCTGTGTGACATCAGTGTCTACTGTTCACTCAAAACTCAGCTCTAATTACAAACACCTGCTGTCAATCATATCACACTGCTGCTCTCCTCGCTAAGCCCCGCCTTTGTTTTTTTCAGTTTGCTGTGTTTGACGTGTTTGTGGGAGAAGTTTAGGGATGAGCTTCACCTCACAGACAGTTAAGAAAAGGCAGTAGTAGAACTGCATGAAATTGTATTAATATTATAAAAAAACAAGGTCCCATTTATAGGCTATAGGCTATTATAGGCTTCAGTGATTTCCCTTTTACAAAATATGACTATATATGTTTTACTGTATGTCATTTGTAATTGTAGCAAACAGATTGATTGATTTTTTTTATTTTTATTACATAGGCAAATTGTGATGTCATACATTTTTTCAACAGGAAGCACATTTTATTTCTTAAATATGACTACACTGGAATGAAATGTATCAAATGTTAAGTACATTTTAAAATACACTGATCTTAACTATGTTTTGTAAAATGACGAGTTCAACCTGTCATAGGCATACTATAATATGAAGTGTAGTCTGACATGTGTAAAGAGTTAATTTATTCATACAGTGTAGGTTCTCAGTTTGATCTCAAAACATGTTTACTCTCACACTCTGTTCTGTGCTCCATGTGACCTAGTACAGAGTCAGACGTACCCTCCCTCCACAGACGGCTCGTGGAACTGTGTGCCGTTTGCAAACTTCTGGAGTTCCATCTTTGTTCACTGTTTAGGACCTTTGTTTAGAAGAAATGTTCACAAAGAATCTGCAAAAGAAGAGATAAACATGTTAGAATTTGACAAATAACCAGAGCTGTTAATACGTTTATAATGTTAAAGGAGACCTATTGTGTTTTGTGTTGTTTTTTCTTCCAAGCTTTAGCAATAAACTAGAACATAAGTAGACCAATAATTTACATCTTGTTCATTGTAAAACTAAAAACAGATCTAAGAAGTGACAAGCTCCGCCTCTTCACGATAAACTCCAAATGTAACAAGCAGCACATTCTGAATGACTGGTTTCTATTCAAGTCTGAACTAGAGAGGGTTTACTCAAAAGTGTGACGTTTGAAAGAAATCGCAAGTAAATACAGACAAGTGGGCGGGGATGCGTGGTAGGTGAGAACAGGGATTTTCAGAGCACTGGAGCTACAGTTCAGTTGGTCTAATATTAAAGGGGACCTATTGTGTGGGTTTTTTTTTATATTTTGTAAGAAACAAGAACATATACAGATTAGTAATTGACCTTTTGTTCATTGTAAAACATAAAGTTGATCTAGACTTCCTGTTCAAAACTACAGAACTGATAAGCCCCGCCTCTTCATTTTAAATTAAACTGTAAAAAGCAACAGATTTTATATAACAAATTATTATTGTTGGAAAGTGGCTATAGGACCGTTTTGAACCATTTATGCTTCACTTTGAGTATCAATCTTTTGAATTATAACAAGTAAATACAGACAAGTGGGAGGGGCTAGGTGGTAGGTGAGAACACTTGAGCTGCAGCTGAAGAACAATACAAGATTACTCCTACATGCATGAATAAATTCAAATATAACTTTGAGTAAACTAATGATGAAGGAAGGTCATTATAACAAGGTTAAAAACGTAGAAAAGTGACTTTGACACATTAGGTCTCCTTTAAGCTAATGCAGTTTATTGGGTTGTTCCGTGGCTGCTTTGGCTAATGTATTCCTGTGGGAGTTCTACAAACCTGCAACAAACATGGCAAGTTTGCCATTGTTTCCATGGTAACCATTGATTTTTGACATAGCTTCGAGCTCTGTACAAGATAATGAACTATAAATGAAGGAATCTAAATACAACTGTGAGTAAACAGTTAAACAATGGGATTAAGGGATCAAAATTAAGACTTTTAAGGCCTTTTTAAGCCCACAAAAAAACAAAAAAGAGGATCTCTCTTGGTTCCTGCACAACAAAGACCTTTTTGAAGACCTTGGACATCAAAATGTAACAGCACACGCACTGTTCAAAACATTATGTTTGGGAAAGTAATCATTATCTTACATTGATTCATTTTTGTTTTGTCATTTTCACCTTATTTTGCCCCGCCCACTTTTCTTGGCAGCACACTTCCTGTTTAGCTCTATTAAGGTAGCTAACAATGACTTGTCTGTTTTGTAAGGCCATCTCAATTTGATATTATGAAAGTTAAAATGAAACCGGCGACTGAATTTTAGAGGCTAGCTGCAGCTGGACAGGAAGTATGCTGACAAGAATAGTGGGCGGGGCAGAATAAGGTGAATAAGCACAATTTACAGGCTCTCTAAATCATATGAACTTCACTTCTGTCTGACCAAAAATAACACATTTGTCACGTAATCACAGACAGGTGATCATGTTGTGTGTATAATTGTATCTTTTGCTCAGTTCCAATTGCATCAGAAAGTCTTTTTAATTTTGGACTGAATCGAGTGGCAAAAGTATAAATGAGGCTAAGGTGGAACAAAGTGTTTTAGACTATTGTTCAAACTGTGCAAAAATATCACTGCAAGTGAACAAATAGGAATCAATAACAAGGGCTTTAAAGAGTTTATTTTTTTGTCTAAACGTCCAGACAGCAGCAGCAGGATCAGACCAAGCTGCCTGGACTTTAGGAGAAAAAAGTTTGATAAGAGCTGAGTAAACAGACGGTCACATGTGAAGAAGTGTGGACCGCACATGTGTCCCGCGTCTGGACAAATACTGACTGAACCGGGTCAGATCCACACAGGACCGCACATGTGTCCCGCGTCTGGACAGATACTGACTGAACCGAGTCAGATCTACACAGGACCTCACATGTGTCCCGCGTCTGGACAGATACTGACTGAACCGAGTCAGATCCACACAGGACCTCACATGTGTCCCGCGTCTGGACAGATACTGACTGAACCGGGTCAGATCCAGGACCGCACATGTGTCCCGCGTCTGGACAGATACTGACTGAACCGGGTCAGATCCACACAGGACCTCACATGTGTCCCGCGTTTGGACAAATACTGAATGAACCGGGTCAGATCCACACAGGACGCACATGTGTCCGCGTCTGGGCAAACACTGACTGAACCGGGTCAGATCCACACAAGACCGCACATGTGTCCCGCGTCTGGGCAAACACTGACTGAACCGGGTCAGATCCACACAGGACCGCACATGTGTCCCGCGTCTGGGCAAACACTGACTGAACCGGGTCAGATCCACACAAGACCGCACATGTGTCCCGCGTCTGGGCAAACACTGACTGAACCGGGTCAGATCCACACAGGACCGCACATGTGTCCCGCGTCTGGACAAACACTGACTGAACCGGGTCAGATCCACACAGGACCGCACATGTGTCCCGCGTCTGGACAAATACTGACTGAACCGGGTCAGATCCAGGACTGCATATGTGTCCCGTGTGAGTGAACCGGGTCACATGTGTCCCGTGTCTGGACAAACACTGACTGAACCGGGTCAGATCCACACAGGACCGCACATGTGTCCCGCGTCTGGACAAACACTGACTGAACCGGGTCAGATCCAGGACCGCACATGTGTCCCGTGTGAGTGAACCGGGTCAGATCCAGGACTGCAGCAGACTCTCTAGGATCAGAGAAGAAGAAGCTAAAGTGTTGGTACGTGTTGGGACAGGCACAGAGGATCTATATGTTCACAGTACATTCTGAGCCGACAGCTTAAACTTCTACTTTCACACAAGCTCAGTCTGCCTCTGGTCCAAACTCTGTCAGGACAAGAAGAGAGAAATATCAAAAAAACGATGATATCGCAGGAGAGTGGCAGGACATGGCTTTTGTGATTGTGTCTTTTTAATAGAATTCTGTCCAAAGTTCAGATTTTGTCCAAGAAAACTGAGAGACAACTGAATGAACTCACAAAGAAAACAAAGTATCTACAGAATGAACCATTTTTTATTGCAGAAAATCACAAGATACATTGTGATTCAGTTTTGGATATATAGTAAATGCACGTTATAAAAACTACACTCTTCATACGTAATCTTGTACTGTCAGTTCTGTCTGTGTTTACTTGTGATCTACTCATATGTATTAGACAGACATTTACATTTGATTTGTTTATTATAAAACAAAACCAGCTTAGCTTAGAATGTATTTATTTTTGACCTTTATTTAACATTTTCTTGCTTTTTTAAACAAATTAAAATATTAGACACAAAATGCTACTTTTGCAGAATAAAATTATAAAGTTTAATTACAGTATATATGTTATAGGCAAAGCTGATAATTCAGGCATTCAATAAAAAGAAATAGATCTCTACTTTGTAGTGCTGCAGTCCTTTAGTCGTTTAGTCGATTAATCGGTCGATGGCATCTTAGTCGACCAAAATTTGTATTAGTCGACTAAAGTTTTTAGATAGATTATAAGGTTTTTGATTTAGTTGAAGATTTGGGGCCAAATCATTGGTCTGATCTGCTGTTGTAGACCTACATACCATGTTTTCTATTCATTTTGTGTATAAATGGTTGTTTTTGCATGAGCTCCATTGGATTTTTAGTATTTTTGTTTGGATCAGATAAACAGAACAAAACATAATTTTTAGCTTCAAAGCTTTAGCCACGCCCCCTTTTTAGTCAATTAATCGGTCGATTGGACATACTTTAGTTGACCAAGAATTTCTTTGGTCGACTACAGCCCTACTACTTTGCCTGGGCATTCTATAGAAAACCTGAAAACTCTGACAAAGCATATTTTTTTGAAATGTAAACGAAAAACCCCTTTTTTAAATGAATACCATCCAAACTTGGCCCTCCAGTGGGACTAATATGTATGAATGTTTTAGGACTAGAGGGCACTCTGCAAACTCCAGTGTCTTGGTCATCTCTGTGCAGCAGGAGAGGACCAACACGTGGATACGAACTAGTCTTATACTAATTTAACTTATTTATTAGATTTAAAACTGCAGCACTTTAAAATTACCCTGAGTGAATGTGGCCTTTATGACTTGCTGTCTTGTTGTGTTGTCTTGTCATGTCCGAAATGTAAAGGGACTATGAATGTAAATTAGCTGTTCGCTAACTTCGGCACATTTACACATGTATTTTATGTACTGGTGTTCATTAATGTGCAATGTCCCTTTCAAAATACATAAATAAATAATTTGGATAGATAGTTTGGTTTGAGTCTCTATTTGATTTGCAAAGGCCATATCAAGAATATTCTTCTAAAAAACGAATAAAAGATCTTTTTATTTAGATTTATTTTTTTATATTGAACCAAAAAGTAGGTTTTCCCCTAGTTGCCATATTAATTTTGTCTACCTAAGGAAGGATTTGGGCCTCACTTTGCTGCTGCAGTTGTGATGGTTGTTGTAGATAGTGTTCAGTTTTAGACGTGGTTGTGGTTCCGGTTTTTAATTTGGAAACTTTTAAACTTTTTAAAAAGTTGAAATTAGCTGTAAGATACAATCTTGTACAAGCGTGTCCGCCTTTGTGGTTAATGCAAAATTGTACATTGTCCTTAATAAACATTCCTTTAAATCCAAATTGTAAAACAAAGTCCCATTTCTTAATAGTGATAGTTGCACTTGAGGAACTCAGAAAAGTTTTTACATAAACTAAAGCAACCACAACTGCACTGTCCAAATAAAATATGAAAAGAACAGTTTACAACAATAATAATAATTTTAAATCTGTAAAACCTTGGGTCAAATCATAAAAATGTCGTTTTTGCCAGCTTTTGCCACGCTCCTTTTTCAGCCCCGGACCAGAGTCTCAAACTCAAGTAGAGGTCGGCCCAAAATATCCAAGTCAGAGTTGATCGAGACTGAGCCATATTTGAATATAGACTTGACTATGTTACAGTATATTCTGTATAAACAAAGATGATTATGTTCTAAAAAGCTTAATCCAACATGTAATATGTCCACATTCATTTGTTTATGTTGTTTTATTTTATAAAGTCGAAGCGATTTGAAAAAGGTAAAGTGGGTAACCATGGTCAGACTGTCCTCTCCAAGAACAATTTTCTGTTTTCTAGTGCATTTTAGAGGTTTTATAGACACTGGGAATGTAACTACGCTAAAAAACATCTTTGGCTTAAATTGTGATTGTGTCACTATCAGTACTAATCAGGAATCATCTCGAGGCGCACTTGGCCCCTGTTCACAAGTTTGACAGCCCTGTCCTAAACCAATGGACTTTTCACATCAACTAACAGAGTATTAGGCTCTTCCAGTCTGACTGTTCAGTACTTACTGTGCTTTTCAAGCTCATTAGACTTGCACTACTAGAATTGCCAAAAATAATTTAAAAACTGAGGGCGTTGTAAAACCTGGAGTGAGTCAGGTTAGAGGCTTCTCTTAAAGCTGAGGTACCTGACTTTTTTATTATAAATTAGTAAACTTTGTCTTTTGCACCAATAAGTATATCGTAAATGCAACACATTGTGCCAAAATCTGATCGCCTTGGGTTTTCTAAATCAAACTATAAGACTTTTAGTTCTCCTAAATAACCGACGCAGTGCTCTGATTGGCTGTGTTTGTGTGGCCCACTTCAGTTTCACTCTGCTGTTCACAAAATCAGGTTAGGTTGTGATTGCAGACAAACACGAATGCATGAGGATTTGTGAGAGCGGATAAGTAATTGGACAGATTTCTAATTCCTGTTTGGAAGTGTGAAAATCAGGTGCTCTAGCTTTAAATGACCCCCATAAAGCACTAAGCTTCTGTGGTTGAGCAGCATGCTTCTGTTGACACGAGCGCGGACAGCTGCTGCGCTCTCACAACACACACACACACACACACAAGTCCAACATGGCCCCGACACATGGCCCTGCTCCTGTCACATGTGCTCTGTTAGTAAACTCCACACATGACAGAGACAAACCAGACTTCAGACTGTCTACATACTGTACACACTCCTAGACATGCGTTGTGTTTTTGTCTGTTTGCAGCAGCGTGGGCACCGTTCAAAACCAGATAACACCGGTGAAGCTTCCTCCCATCAGAACCATCCAATCGGCAGTGAGAAGAGCAGCCATGTGACCACACCACACTGGGCACAAGTACACTTCCAGGGGTTTCCACACGTTCGACACTGTCACACTGTCAATATTGAGCTACAAATATCCAGCTTATCTGTGCTTCAGGGAGGAGACGCTACGACAGCAGGTCTGAGCACCACGTTATATCATGGACTTGGACATTTTTTACACAAGTCTGTAAACCTAAATTTAACGAATATTAGTGTATTTTCATTTACAAATTAAAGCAATAATTACTTTAAAGGAGATCTATTGAGTAAAATCATTTTTTTTCATATGAGCCCTACATCCATTTCTAATCCTCAGGCCAACTCTTGCAGCGTTTACACATTTTCAGTCCAATAACACAACCAAACAATAGAGCAACCCTAAACCAAAGTGACAGAGTTTTCATCAGACTGTCAATAGTTCACGTGACCCCCGTTGGCATCCTGGACAGTGATTATTTGTCGTCTCATGGATCGCAGTAGTGTCTGAGTTGATCCAGTGGAATTGGACACTGGGACCACCCCACCGGTTCACTTGGTGCACACAAGGTTCAGCCTCTCCCAACGTCTCCTGTACACCCGATCTTGGCCATCTGCTCTGAAGCACTGGAACATTTTCTCGTCACTAAACACGACTTGGGACCACCTCTGCAAGCCCAACATAAATGTGCAGTGCATCATTCGACCTGAGCGCGGTGATGTTGGGGGATAAGCACTGATCACATATGGCCCATATGGTCAAATATAATCAGCGCGGATTACAGATGGTTCTGGCCGACACTGGCTGTGGTGTGTCCCAATGGTCTCGGCTGTGGACCTGGTGGCGGGTGAACCTGTCACGGAGATGTGCGGGGCGGTTGGTCTTGTGCAGCGGTCGTTACACGGGGGCCACCAGTACGAGGGCGGTCGTTAGAGGACAAGACGACTAATGGTAGAGTGGTGACTCCAAACACCTGGAGACACAAGACAACACCGTCCAGCTTGGAGCAGCCAATAGCTCCATCCCTCTCTGGTTAGACAATCGTGGCATCGTGAAGAAGTGTGTTTTTGGATTAATTCTGGTGCCTTTTATAGAGAAGACTTGAGCACAGTTAACCAGCGGTAAAAGTCAACTCTGAGTTTCAAACATGAGTTTGGGTGAATAAACGACCCTGTAATGCACTCTTTATTGTTCTCACAATCAGTCAAGCCAAACCAAGAAATCGGTCTTCAGCTTACTATGGACTCAAATCATGATGTAACACATTTTTACAAAGGTACTCGTTTTCTAAGGAATTTCGAAAATTTAAATGTTGCGTTTCTTCTTTCCTTGAGAGTAAATTATTTTATATTAGTTTGCTCAAAGTTTTATTAAGAGAATTCCTGCATGTTTTAGTAATCTTGTCTTGTCCTGCAGCTGATGACTGAGGCTCAGAAAAGCCCTGTTCTCACCTATAACCTGTCTCCGCCCACTTGTTTATGTTGAACTGTGATTATTTATGATATTCAGTCTCATAGCAAAGTATGTGTGGTTCAAAATAGCCACATAGACGCTTTACAGTAATTGCAAGTAAATACAGAAGTGGGCGGGGATAGGTGGTAGGTGAAACAGGGATTTTCTGAACACTGGAGCATCAGCTGCAGGACAATACAAGATTACTCAAACATGCAGGAATCAATCCAATACAACTTTGGGTAAGCTAATGAGAGAGCACTGTTGTAACCTGGTTAAAAAGTCAGAAAAGTAGATTTTTCCTAATAGGTCTCCTTTAAAACCTTTGGATGAAAAGGCGGGGCTTATCACTATAAAGAGGCCCAGTTAAGGCCCAGACTGAGTCCTGGTTCACATCTGATGTAATCCAAACGTAGACAAGGTTTAGTCCTGGTTTAGTTCCACTGCTGCTTAGTATGAAGGGTGATTTGGGCAAACATTTATAAAGTATCTTGATATATTTTTTCCATGTCTCGATATCTTTGAAATGACACTTTTAAGTTCATTATTTTTGTCTAAGTCTTTAGTCTGCTGATTAGAAAGCAGAAATGTGAATTTACATTTTTTTTATGCCTTTTGTGGAGTAAAAAGTTCCATGCATACACCACATTTATAATTGGACTATTACAACAAATACTTAATTTTCTCTAACTGTAACTGTAACTGCTTTTCATCAATTTTATGAGCTTTTGTTCCCCCAGGATTACATTCTCTCGATATTTACGACATGTCCACTAAACATCCCGATATAGATAAATATGTAATGCTGCTCTGATTCAAGTATAATGTTGTTCAACACAGAGTTAGTTTTGGCTTAGTCTTGTTTTCATCCTTATTGTTTTATTTAGTGTTTCTCAGATTGTGTTTTATGATTTTCCATGACTTTTCCAAGACTTTTTCAAAACAACTAACATCTCCATGACCTATTCACACGACTTATTCACACGTCAATTACATATTTGTTTTCATTAACTTAATACGTCCTAAATCTATTAATTTCACAGATTTATAAACTTATATAACAAATAAAAATGTTTATAACTTGATTCAGTTAGAATATAGTGTAGTTACAACAGGAACTCTATTTAGCTCGTTTAGAATCCTTCTAAATAAGGCTTTATTAATTACTTTTTGGATTTTCATTTTCCATGACTTTTCTGGCTTTTTGCAACCTTAAAAACACTCAAAATACAATTGTAATTTGCAGGGCCGCACAAAGAAAATCGAGCAAAAACTGTTAGTAGATAAGTCAATAAAAACATGTCCATAAAGCCTCCCTTCCCCAGGATTCCTCGGTAAAACAGATTCTCAACCTCAGTGGGACTTTCCTGGTTAAATAAAGATCAGTAAGTCTTAATTATATCAATGTTTGCCTATTTTTACATATTTTCATGATGGATGACAATATTTACTTGCCAAGGTTGCAGGACATTTTATTGATCACATTAACAGATTTAATTCAAGATAAAAGTACAGAAATATTATAAACCCAGCTCTTGAATCTAATAACTCTTTAGTTCTCATGAGTGACTGAACGCAGAGCTGTGATTGGCTGTGTTTGAGTGGTCACTTTACTGTCTCTGAAAGTAGTTCTTAAGCCGTTGCTGCAGACAGACATTTACCGTCTGTTCAGTATGTGAGCTGAAGGATTGGTCAGGGGACAGTATAATACAATAAATAACAAATCCTCTACTGTCAAGTTTGGGCTGAAAGCTTTGAACTGTTCAACAGAACAAAAGAATGTTATCACAATCTAATCATAATTTAAATCTTCTAATAATCCTGATGAACACAGGGAACTAAACTATCAAAGAGATGTTAATACAAAGTTACAAATGTAAGAATCAGACCATTAGGAAATCTGCTTTAGAAGGAAATCTGCTTTATCAAACATTAACTGGCTTTTGTCTTATATATTCTGTGTTTGGAATAAATAGAAGAATTACATCTTAAAATACTGCGCAATATATATCCATGTATTTATCTCCTGTTAAATAGAGCACAGTAGATAGATCTGGAAGAATTTGTAAAACGCAAAGACAGCCTTATCAATAAACGTATAGAGTATCATTTTCATAATGAGCCCCAAATCATTTTTGCATGAATGTTATTATTATATCAATTCAGTGAATGAAAGCACAAGTAAAAAGCCTTGAATATTAACTTGAATATGCATAAAAAGTTAAAATCCACATCAGATATTTGTTATGAAATGTATGTTTTCATATTGAGCCAATGTCTAGGACTCATATTATGTTCACTTCTGATCCTTTGCTCATTTATGGACTGCACTAACCAGAACTATTGTTCATTTTTAATAAACAAACAAAAAAGAAATAAATACAAAAATAAATACATACATAATGTGTTTGCTAGGTAACAGTTGTGGAATTAGCTCTGCATATGTCATACATATTTACTAGACCTCATCAGAACAGAGAAGTAAGCTTAAACCAAATCATGTTTAATGTGTTTGACTGTAACATGTACCTTTAACACATGAAGTCATTTACTTGTAGTTATATGTATCTACACAGTACTGGATGTTCATAGTAAAGTGAAGTATTCTTTCCATTGATCCATTAGTTGTTTCAAACGTAAGAGTGAGTTGAAAACTGCTGAGCCACACTAATGTTTGTTACTAAATGTTTATTTAGTTAAATAAACTTTGTCTTCAGATGTGATTGACCAGTGGAACAAATACAAAACATGGAGGTTTGCTTAGAAAAAGCAAACAAAGCATAATCTCACTTGAAACAGGAAAAAAGTGTCACTTCAAACATTCTGACGGTGTAGAACAGGGCTATTCAAATGGCGGCCCGGGGGACAATTTGCGGCCCAATAGGCAGTATGTTTGCATGCCCTTTATTTGATTTTATTTATCTTAAATATTTTTTATAGTTGATATTTTTATTATATTTGGTATTTTTTACTCTGTGTTGTATGTTGCACATTAGCATCGAAGCAAGTTCCTAGTCTGTGAATTTTGTAACTCACGGACAATGGCAATAAAATCCTTTCTGATTCTGATTCTGATGTTTTGGCCCAGCATGATGACATACAGAACAGGGACTGGATCATGTTGCTTGACAGGCTGAGTTTGTTGTTCTTGGTGCCCTTGTTGTTTAGTGTTCTTGTTCTTTGTCAAAGGTAACTCTACTTCTACTGTTCTTCAGTGGACAATGCATTATTTGATCCAGATCGTGTTTTCTGATTGAAATGGTTAGAACCTTATACTGTTCCTGGTTTAGTCTTGGCTTAGATTTAGTCATCTCTTGGCCTTGCTGCCAAGATGGAGTTTACGTCTGTGTAATCCAAATGTAGACTAGGTTTACTCTTGGTTTGGAACTCTGCCTATGACAAGTAAAGTAATAATTATAATAATAATAATATGTGAAGTTCAGTTTTGTCATCTGGCCCTCAGACCATACAACTCTGGTTAAGATAACTGAATAGCCCTAGTGAAGAAACTAATGTTTTCATCACAAAAACTATTTTCATTGATCTTCAGCATTCATTTTGTTCAATCTGAGGTTTTCTCTGTACATGGTATGTTTTGAAACAAAAATAAACCATTTAGATTCTTTGATTACTAAATTCAATAATCGATTAGCTGTGTAACTTGTTGGTGCTCTAATGTACTTTTTCTTCAGTATTTATACTTATTACAGAGGTGTGAAGTATATTAAAACTTAGATAGTACTGTAAACATGTTCATAGTAAAAGAGCAAATTAAAACACAAAAATTATTTCAACTTTAAGCTTTCTTTAAACATTCCTATTTGTCTGATGATTAAACTTTAACTGAAACATGTCAAGTTTTATCTTTTAACACGCTTTGTTGGATTGACTCCAAACATATGGTCATTTATTTTATCGCCAGCGTCCAGCCGTAAGTCTGCGCGTACATTAAAACAGTGAGCTGCAGAAGCCCTGCCCTCATTTCGTGGAATGTGTAGTTTTTTAGCTTATGTAAGAACCACAATTAACTCTATTTCCAAGACGGCAACTTTCACTCAAACCACATTGTGTTAAATCTCCTCATGCATCTTTCAAACAGCAAATTAGATCTGCAGAAAACATGTGGAGGCATTAGTTTAAGTGAAAAAATGAGCAGAAGTTTAGCTCTCTCAACTCTGTCTGACCTTTACTGAAGAACAGTCCCTTCCTAAAGCAGCACAAGAAGTTCTAAAGGTGTAAGCCGTACCTGGAGGATCTGGCGGGGGACAGTGGTGAGAAGCACAGCCGCAGGAGGGGAGATAAAGCTGGGTGTAGCACGTGGAGCTTTTCCCGTGTGTGGAGGCCAGGCAGCAGAGGGTCTGAGGAAGGGGGAGCGGAGCAGGTCCCATTGAAGGCTTCAATTTCTCTGATGTCACTCCTCTTCCTTTCCCAAACACTTCCTCCACAGTCTAACGGCTCCAGTGGGGCACACGAGGCGCCCCTGGTCTGCAGCTGCACAGGAGCGACATGTCTGCAACAGTCATCACAGTTACATAACAACTACAGTGGTACTAAAGTCAACAGTCGAGGGAAAAACAGGTTTATCGTTAAGAAAATCTGGTGTTTGAGGGCGTGAACTCAGAGCGAGGTCATCCTGAACTGAGGGGGTTTTTGTGTGTGTGTGTTTCTCTAACCATGACACACATGAACAACACCACTCGCTCTGGGAACACCAAGGAGAAGAAATAAGACCACTGCATCAATGTAAAGAAGTGTGAGCAGAAAAACAAGAACAGACCAACATTTTACTAGAACTTTATTTGATCATTTTACAAGAAAATAACTGAAAATGTCACCATAAAACAGAACAGCTGGGAACATCCATGGCCTCCACTCACACAGTGCAGGATTCAGCTGCTCCAAAAGTCGCTTTGAGCGTTTAAAAGGAAATGTGAACACAAGTCTAAGAAAGACTGAGGTATGCATCTATGATGCCAACACTGAACACAACTAAAGGAATGTAACAGTGAGTACAAAGTCAAAAATTACAAATTCAATTGCATGTTTGGCAGCTACACAAAACCCGACTGCCACATCCACCAACACTTAAACTAGAGGAGCCATTCAAAGGCACAGATGAGTGTTAGTGCTGGAGGAGCACCCCAAAAACCTCCATCCATCCAATACTGCACCCACAACAACAACCAAAAACAAAGCTTTGAAAGAGCATGAGAGGGCTGAGGAAGCACTACTGTGGAGTGTGAGAGTGAACTGTGGCACCAGGACAGTGACAGGTGTGGAGACAGTTCAGTCTGAAGTATGGTCCAAAGGCTCCTCAGCCTCACACTGTTCTGGGGTTGTACTCTGGCAGCTTCTTCAGTTTCTCCTGCTCCTGCTCACTTTCTTGCCTGGCTATGGCCAGAGAGTGAGAGTATCCCATGGTCACCTGCAAACACACACAGCGTTAGACAAGAACACTTGCTCTCACTCTTTTTTGGCCTTTGGGATGGACTCAGAGCTGCCTGAAACAGCAACGAGATCAAAACTAGTCCAGATCTGCTGTACGTGTGGAAGAATGAGCTCCAGCTGTGGTAGTTGTGACAAAGCTAGCTGGAGATCCAGAGATGCTTCAGAGGCATTAGAAAGATGGATCATATACAGAAGACAAATTCCCTTAAAGGAACAATAAAGTGAACTTAAACCTGCACTGTCAAGTAACCTCCTCTCTGTGAACATGCTTTTCCCATGGAATGTTACACAGTTGGCTTTAAGCTTACTGGACCTCGATGGAAATGAGCAAGACAAAAGTCAGATCTGTAGAGAGGAGAGCCTGTTCACTATAATCAAGCTGTTTTTGAACAATAAAAGATCCAAGTGCAGTGAATACTGGATGTGTTTACTGAGAATATTCTCAGCAAAGCAGTAACATCACCCTGAAACGCTCCATCAGAAAAGTGAAGGCACACACTGCTATTGTGCCATCTAGTGTTCACTAGTGTGTTACAAAGCATTATTCACTCAGAGTGGCCTTATACTGCCTGTGTTAGAACTGAAACAGTTTCTAACTGTTGACTGTCTGGGAGAGCGGACGGTCCTGACCTGCTCCACGTAGATTCCGTCCAGGGTCTTGACCTCCTGAGCACTGGTGGAGGACTTGGCTTTTGTTGTCTCCATATCCCTGAGAGCACACACCAGACACAACAGTAAGTTAAAACTAGTAATGTTGATTGAAAACGGTTATTCGAGATTTAAATAGAGATAGTTAATTAAAAAGCATTAAATAGATTGAATAGTGAAACTTGTCAGCATCTCTTCTAACATAGTTTAGAGATTTTAAGGTAAGAGTTTAAGGCAGGTCGCAAACTTTTGGCTTCGGATGTCAATTTTAAAAGGTTCAGCCTCTGAGTGTGCCACTACAGACGTGATCATATGAGTGGTATTTTCCTGTCTCTACATTCATTTACCAAATTGTTTTTATTTTACTGTCACTTGTTTAAATAAATCATGCAAAAGAATGCCAAATATTACACAAACTTGAATATTTTGTGTAACAGTTTGAACAAACAGTAAAAGAGGAAAAGTCAATAAAGCTGAAGTAATTCATTCTGTGCATTCTTTCACAGGCCTACATAATCAGGGGCAGCTAAATTCCTCGCATCCCGACGTGACGTGTCATAGATATGCATCTTGATCAAGGAAGTATTGGCATTGAAACATTTATGCTGTTTAAGTAGCTGTTCAAGACTGTACCTATGTGATAAAAGGGAGAAGTCATCGAGGCACGGAGAATTGCATGTTTGTACTGTGCAAAATCTGAATGGCTACTGTATGCCACAAAAAATCACAGGCTATATTCAAACAAACTCATTCAGCGACCGATATGTTAACTAAAGAGGTCTTACCTGTTAGAAGGGCACGCAAAGTTATAATTATCTGCGCGGCTATGCAGTAATTGACAGTATTACATGACAGCAGATCGCTTTCGACCTGAGACATCCACTGTCAGCGAGTTTGAGCTGCTGTTCAGTCGGAGGTTTAGATGCCCTCTGCATAAAAACAAGTCAAAACACTCATTGCCTCCAGGGATGGGCAGTTAAAACTTCAACATCCATTAACTTAGTGAATATCATTTTAATTCTCAGTCTCCTTTAAATGTGTTTTTGTAGAGAATGGTTTTCTTCATGCTTTCGGTCAAGCCTGTTTTTTTTTTAATTCTATGTTTGTCTGCTGCTGTCCGCTTGACGCAGAGGTCTTGTGTTTTTACTCCCTGCAAACCAATTTCCTACGAGGACAATAAATACTTCTACTACTGGCAGTAGTGATTGGTAGGTTAGAAACAGAATGTGAGAAATATACTGTATGTAGGTCAATGCAATACTACAAAGAATCGTGTGGTGTGTTTGTCTTACCAGCTCTCCAAAAGTAGGCGAGGGTCCCCAGCTGATTGTACTCTCATCTGCAGCAATAATGATGCTGCTTTTCCTGTTCACACCAAACACACACAATCAAACACAGCACAAGGTCAGCGGCTAAGGTAGAAAACAATGAGGACTTTAAACACCCTTCACATAATCTCTAAAGCACACACACACACACACACTCACCCACAGCCCAGACTGCGGGATCTTCCCAGCCGCACAGGTCCTGCACCATTTTGGGGTACATGGTGCATTCTCTGCTGGTGTTGGTCACGCCCCAGAAGAACAGGCCTCCTGGAAAGCACATGTCCAAGTTTAGATCAGATTGTGATAGTTACGTGTTAAAAGATAAAAACGGAAAATCACAGTGTATCGTTTATGGAAGAAAAAAAAAAGTACACATTGTAATTTCAATAAAGGTAGAAGTTGATATTAGTCAATTAATCACTCACTGGTTGCCAATTTTTTTTGTACAAGCAATTGCAAATGTATTCAGTTTTATTCTCGTTGCTGCTTTTTTCTTTACGAATGGAATTTATTATCCAAACCTCAGAGTTTGTGTCAGTTTGGGTCTAGGTCAGAACATAGAACTAGTTCTGAGAAAAAGAGGACCTTTTAGTCAACTAAAACTGATAGCACATAGGGCTTGTACTTGATGTATCGATATGGAATATATTGTGATACACGTGTCTAAACAGGGAGGTGTATTAGGATACATATCAGGAAACCCTAAAACTACTTTTTTGGTTGTTAAACTGTGTATATGTGTAAATAGCATTGCCTACCGTTTTAAGTCAGTTTTTTGGCATATTTAGTGCAAACTTTGAAAAAAATAAATAAAAAATGCAAGTTCAGGTCATAATAGTCACAAACTGGCTGTCATCCAGACTAGTGACATCAGTGTTTTTCCCTCAAATGCACTAATTGCAGACCCTGCTGTAAATCCAATCACACTGCTGCTCTCCTCTCTAAGGTCCCAATACTTTTCAATGAGTTTGCTGTGTTTGTGGGTGGAGTTTAGGGGTGAGCTTTACTTTAAACTCATACAGATTTTCAGATCTGACCCTGGACTGCTGCTTTAAGGCTGAAACTGTTGAGCTGTAGATGACTTATCCATAAGACACGTGTATCAAATATAAAAACAATGTGAAAATACAATTTTCTCCATTTTGTCATTCTACAGTCCAGTCTAACATTTTTGACAGTTTAAGTATATACAATACTTTTCTATGTTTTTTTTTTCTACATTTTCTCATTTTGGTCAGTAAAATATATCTTAAGGTTTTGTATTAAGGATATTGTATTGAGATAAACAAGTATCGTGATAAGTATCGTGTCTTAAGTCGATCAAAAATGTCTCTAGTCAACTACAGCCTCATTTTTCTGATAATTAAACTGCAACTAATACACTTCATTATGTGTTTGAACATTTTAGGTTGAAATAATGTCATCTGAATCGTAATCGGGATATACAAGAAAAAGTGACCGTCGCCCAGCTCTAAATGTACATCAGAGACAGAAGACAGCTGGTTGCTTTTACCCATCTCGTTGACAGCAAAAGAACACTGGTAGCCGGTGTAGATGAGTGAGGCTCCACGGCCCGGGAAGTCAAACAGCTTCACTAAACGAGGAACCATTTCATCTTTCTGCTCTGTGTGTCCCAGACGGCCATAACCACCAAAGCCCCAGCTGAAGACACGCTTCTGAGAGTCCAACACCAGCTGCACACACATTCAGGACGGTTAGCATCATCTACACAACAGGAACTTTATGTAAGAGAAAAAGCGCTCACCGTGTGGTTGGCTCCACAGGCCACATCTCGAACCACCACGTTTGGAACAGGCATAATCTGACCGTCTTTGGACTTCTCTATGAACAGGGCCACTCGACGTGGGATGAGCTCACAGTCAAACTCAATTCTGTTGGACCTGGCTATGTACTTGCCATCACTGTTGTGACCTACAATTAAAAAGGGAACACGTAATGATTAACACTAGTTGCCACAGTGATTACACAGTGTAGATTATCTTCAGTTTGAAATGAAATATGTTGAATGAAAGGACACAGACCCAGTTGTCCGTAGTCTGGACAGCCGAAGGAGTAGAGGTTTCCTTTGCAGTCCACCACCATGCTGAACTCTGCCCCCACACGCCACCTTCACCAGAGGCTGCCCGTTGTACGAGAGCTGCAGGACACACATCACGTAAGACACACAGCTGTGTACATGAGTATTACATAGAGACCAAAATGTAATCGTGATCAGTCTAGGATCATTTAAATGGACAGTTTACAACCATCAGAAGGATAGTGATTCGTGATATTGGAGGAAAATGTAGGTATATAATTTGTGCTAAAACTTTTGAGCTAAAAGTCTGTTGCGCTAATTTTTATGAATAATCATACAATTATAAGTGGTTCAATATAAGATAACACAAGTTTGTTCTGTTAGTCGTTCCAGAGATAGATTTGATGAGTAATTCACTAGAGTATACCAAAACAAATACATAATTCTGTGTAAAAGTACTCACTGTAGCAGGGCTTAGCACAGCGTCCGTCTGGCTCCCCTGACCCAGCTGCCCAAGTTTGTTCTCTCCAAAAGAGAAGGCTGTGCCGTCCTCTGAGGAGAAGGAAGGTTAAAGAACGTTAATGAGCGGATTCAATAGTTACAACAGTCCTCTTATTAAAAGTACTTCATCATTCACACATGGTTGAGTTTCTGTATTAAGATGCAAAAATGAAAAAAATTATTGTCATCTACCATCTAGCCCACCCACATCCCTGAACTTACTGTGAAAAAAAGAGATCCATGAGTTCTAAAACTGTAATGATGATCTGCTGCTTGCTAAGTCAGTATGAAGCTTTTATTTACAGTTTAAGCAGGAAGTCATAGACTTGATTGTTGGGCTGCTTTAGATGAACTTACAATAACAGAACAAAAATTATCATTATGCTTATTTAATACTAAGTACCTACACTAAGCATAACACCTTCTTTATCAATCAAACAAGACAATTTGTCACAATTTTAATTTGTGTTACCTGTCAGGGCCAGAGTGTGGTTCCGTCCACAGGCTGCAGCGACAACCACCTGATCTGCCAGGCCTCGATGATCTTTGGAGCGTCCAGAACGTTTGTGTCTCCATGACCCAGCTGGCCCTTGTCTTACGTCCTTGGATGACACAGACTTTAGAAAATCGGACAGAAAAAGCTTCTACGAACATGAGAGAGGAGAGTAACATGCACTCACCCCAGCTCCACAGCTTGCCTCACTGGTGATGAGGAGGCTGAAGGCTGCACAGGGGCCCGACACCACACTGCTCACCTGGATGTCATTCAAAGAGCGTAGCGATGAGGGCCCCACAGTTCTGGCCTAGGTTTCGGAAAGCCGCTGAAATACACAAGCGTTTTTCAATTGATTTAAAAGCAGAACTACCAGTAACTTCCCATACAGTGTAGCTAATATCAGACATAGACAAATAGTAGTGTTTTTATAGTAAGAAAGTGGCTTTAATTGTGTTTTAAGTCTCTCCATGATCTGGCCCAAGGACATGATTTAAAGCAGAACTCCAGTAACTTCCCATACAGTGTGTTAAATATCAGACATGACAATAATAGTGTTTTTATAGTAAAAGTGGCTTTAATTGTGTTTTAAGTCTCTCCATGATCTGGCACCAAAGGACAAGGACCATCTTTGACTGAGGGCCTCAGGGAGCAGCCTTCTTCTGGTGCCAGAGACAGGACTAAACATAGACTGGGCTTCGAGTCAAGACTAAACATAGACCAGCCTCCTGCTGGTTCCACAGTCAGGACTTAACATGGACTGCCTTCTGCTGATACAAAAGTCAGGACTAAACCTACACAGGCCTCCTGCTAGTCCAGAGTCAGGACTAAATAGTGGCCTCCTGCTGGTGTCAGAGTCAAGAATAAACATACCAGAGTCAGACTGACTAAACTGTAGAGTCAAGAACCATGAGAGTCAGACTAAACATATACTGAACTTAGAGTCAAGACTAAACATAGACTAGCCTCCTGCTGGTGCCAGAGTCAGAACTAAACATAGACCAGCTTAACAAACCTTGTTGCTTGGGGACCTCTTTTCTTCCAATTAAATCCCAGTTTGTAGCTCCAAAGATTAGCAATTGTCCTTTCACCTTTGGACACTCAAGTTTCTGTTGAAAGTACAAAATAAAGAAGTATTTAGGAGACTCTGGGGAGTAGTCATAATAAGTCATTTAAATCAACACTATCTCAACCCATACAATTTTCTCTTTGAGGTCATCTGCCACAGTGACCGGCTGGAGACCAGACTTGGTTGCAGGTCTTCCAGGCTTTTTGTTGTTCTCCTGCTCAAAGTCAAAATCATCATCACTGCTGAAGTCGCGCTCCTTCCTTTTCCCGCTGGTCTTCTTTTTTTCATGGCCCCGTTTCCAGACACTTCTGTTACCTTCTTGCGAGGCATCTTTCACAATAGGAACTGTCCTGTGCAATCAAAACAGGTAAACTCAGTGCGGAGTAGCCATATTAAAATGAGCAATACAAAGTAACCGACATTTCAAAAACTACAATTAGAAGTACATATTTTATTGCCTAAAGTACAGATTATTTGGTCAAAGAAGAGCGAGGCAAATGTGGAGGTTAGGAATTAGGTTCTCAATAATAAAATATTTATTTTATTCACAGAGATACATTACATGGCTATCACTACATGATATGTACTGTCAGATAAAAAGAACCTAGCCAATGTTTTGTCAAGTCAATGCCATGAAAAATTACTGACATAATCCAAAGACTAACAAAATAAAGCACTAAATAAATAGTTTTTCTTCATGTAGTCTACACTGAAATGGAGCAAAAGATTATGGTACATCAAGTCCCTTTCCAATAAAACAATACAAGTGAGCAAAGAAGATTGTATTTGAACATACTTGGCAGAACCCAATATTTTTCTTGAATGTTTTATGATACAATATGACAATCTTTATTTTACTGCGACGCAACTTTAAGGAAAGACCCAGGAAATCATTCCTGCTCTTGC
Source organism: Mugilogobius chulae (assembly GCA_038363315.1). NCBI lineage: Eukaryota > Metazoa > Chordata > Actinopteri > Gobiiformes > Gobiidae > Mugilogobius > Mugilogobius chulae. The sequence goes on from CM076414.1 coordinate 8,047,487, forward strand.
CTTCAAACTGCTGAACTCCGGGTAGTAAGATCTTCTTTTGTGGGGTTATTGTGCAATCTTCACTTGCAAAATGTTGTGGGAGTGTATAGTTAATAAGATTAGTTAAAGTGCTTATCTATTTTTGCATAAAAACATAACTTTCTTTTTCAATTTTAGTCTCACTGTGATGCCAGCATTGAATAGTTTCTTATTTGTAACAACTTCACATATTTCTCCTGAGGATTAAATACATGTTATTCAGACTACATTTTTAGAATCAAGTTCTTTCTCCATGTCTAAAAGTCTGTAACCTGCATGGTCCATAAAGAAATAGAATAATTTATCAAAAGTAAAATAATTTTTTTAGTTGACTTGACTGAGCTATTATGATTTTGGTCCACATAATTATGGTGACTAAAATCTTTTTTGTGGACTAAAACTAAAAGGAAATAGTTGGACTAAACCAATGTGAAATAATAAGACTGATGCTAAAGACCTTCTGAAAGTAACAACATGAATACTTTACTCCTACAAAACAACTACAAGCTACTGTACACGTGGAAGGCACGCTCTATTTACCCATTCTCGCATTCTTTTATCATATTTTGCACAATTTATACATCAAAATAAAAGACTACAGCTTTAAATGTGCCGTTCAGGACAGCAGACAAAAGCGCAAGTGGTCGGAGTAGGTTTAGCAACGCGGCTAACATTAGCGTCATTAGGCTAAGCAGCTAAGTCGCTCTTTGTTCACTAAATGCTTTTTGGAGCAGACTGGCAAACAAACACACATCAAACTGCAGAATGGTATGGTACCGGAGATGCTCTAGTTTTACTAAAACAACAAACAAACCCGGAAATAGTCTAAACTCCAAAGCTATTTCATATTATTTTAAATGAGCTAACGCGTTCTTCCCCGTGTAGCTAATAGCAGTCAAAAACACGGAACCTAAACAAAAACGTTGCACGTACACAAACTTTTGAGACGTAAAATAGTTGTGCGGCGTTTAGGGCACCTATGCGTTTGCCAATCAACGGGATTTGGGATTTTGTGTCAATAAAAATGTCAAAACTAAGAATATTTCATGTACCGGTAATTTCCTGAATCAGCAGCTCTCAGTCCGTCTCCGTTTTGATTGATTTGAACAAAAGAAGCTGCAGTCTGCTTTTACACCACGTGGTTTGCTTTTACTATTCATACAGGAAACCGACGGAGTGAGCGAGCCCTCCTCCTCCTCCCATCGGCTCTCCAGTCTCACGCTCTGGGCTCACGGATCAGGATCATCCACCACAACACACCGGCACAGCTCCAGCCTCCTGGCACAAGGCACCGGGATGAGAGAGGAGGACCACCAGCGGACATCATCTGAAGCATCCTTAAAGTACACAAACAGCTCAAGTAATGGAGCACGTTGACAAACTGCTCAGTGAAGTGGAGTGGATACTTGTGGTCTGGCGTTATACGTGTGCTGCTCGTTTGTGATTACTGGGACAGATGAAAGGTGCACTGAGAATGCTACGCTTGCTCACAAGATTATGTTGGATGCTGACTGACCTGGTACAGGGGCGAGCTGCTTGTCTCCACGGATAGGTTTAATGTCTGTGAAATATTCTTGGAGCGCAATAATATATCCATACAGAGTTAAAAAGGTGGCGAACCTACTATGAGAAAGGGCATAACTGGTCTTCATTTGGGACATTTGTGCCATAGACCCATTAGTGCCTCTGGGCTGAANACAGACACACACAAACAGTAAGTTAGAAAACGTTTTCGATTTAATAGAGTTAATTACTAAGCATTAAAAGAATAGCTGAAACTTGTCAGCATCTCTTCTAACATTAGTTTAGAGATTTTAAGGTAAGAGTTTAAGGCAGGGTCGGCAAACTTTTTGGCTTCGGATGTCACTTTTAAAAGGTTCAGCCTCTGAGTGTGCCACTACAGACGTGATCATATGATGTGGTATTTTCCTGTCCTACATTCATTTACCAAATTGTTTTTATTTTACTGTCACTTGTTTAAATAAATTCATGCAAAAGAATGCCAAATATTACACAACTTGAATATTTTGTTAAAACAGATTTGAACAAACAGTAAATTAGAGGAAAAGTCAATAAAGCTGAAGTCAATCTTCATTCTGCTGCTGTTTTACTGCCTCATTTCATCAGCAGCCAATTACACCGTGACCATTGCAGCGCGTGCCAAGCTAAATTCCTCTGCATGCCCGACGTGGCACGTGTCATAGTTTGCCATCTTGCCCTGATTTAAGGTAAGATTAGGCTGAACTTGGGAGTGAGTAGCGCGATTCCACACACTGTCCCACTGTGATAAAGGGAGAAGTCATCGACACGCAAGTATTTGGGGGTGGCCTGAATCACAAACTGAAATGGGACAAATACACAGATCACATCACCAAAAAGGGTCAACAGAGACTATACTTCCTTAAAAACAAACGTCATTTCATCTGGACAAAACGATGAAAATGTTTTACAGTGCCTTTTGTAAAGAGGTCTTGACCTTTTGTATTATTTGCTGGTTTGAAGGAGCAACAGAAGCCCAAAAGAATTCACTCCCAAAAATAGTTCAAACTGCCAGCAAAACTCAGGGCATTACATTGAACAGTCTACAAAGATATTACCTATTATATTAATCTGGAGCTATAGACAAAGCTCATAAGATCCTTTCTGACACTAAACATCCACTGTTCAGCGAGTTTGAGCTGCTTCCTTCAAGTCGGAGGTTTAGATGCCCTGCTTTCACTAAAAACAAGTCAAAACACTCATTGTGCCTCAGGTGATTGGGCAGGTTTAAATAAACTTCAACATTCCAGTAACTTATTGAATATCATTTTAATTTCTCAGGCTCCTTTTAATGTGTATTTGGTAGATGAAATGGTTTTATTCATGCTTTCTGGTCAAGCCTGTTTTTTTTTTTAATTCTATGTTGTCTGCTGCTGTCCGCTTGACGCAGAGGTCTTGTGTTTTACTCACTGCAACCAATTTCCTTACGAGGACAATAAATACTTCTACTACTAGGCAGTAGTGATTGTGGTTAGGGTTAGAAACAGAATGTGAGAAATATACTGTATGTAGGTCAATGCAATACTACAAGAATCGTGTGTGTGTGTTTGTCTTACCAGCTCTCCAAAAGTAGGCGAGGGGTCCCCAGCTGATTGTACTCTCATCTGCAGCAATAATGATGCTGCTTTTCCTGTTCACACCAAACACACACAATCAAACACAGCACAAGGTCAGCGGCTAAGGTAGAAAACAATGAGGACTTTAAACACCCTTCACATAATCTCTAAAGCACACACACACACACACACACTCACCCACAAGCCCAGACTGCGGATCTTCCAGCCGCACAGGTCCTGCACCATTTTGGGGTACATGGTGCATTCTCTGCTGGTGTTGGTCACGCCCAGAAGAACAGGCCTCCTGGAAAGCACATGTCCAAGTTTAGATCAGATTGTGATAGTTACGTGTTAAAAGATAAAAACGGAAAATCAAGTGTGATCGTTATGGGAAGAAAAAAAAAAGTTACAACATTGTAAATGTTCAAAAAAGGTAGAAGTTGATAATTAGTCAATTAATCACTCACTGGTGCCACATTTTTTTTGTTACAAAGCACATTGCAAATGTATTCAGTTTTATTCTCGTTTTGCTGCATTTTTTCTTTACGATGGAATTTATTATCCCAAACCTCAGAGTTTGTGTCAGTTTGGGTCAAATATTTGGTCAGAACATAGAACTAGTTCTGAGAAAAGAGGGACCTTTTAGTCAACTAAACAACTGATAGCACATAGGGCTGTACTTGATGTATCGATATGGGAATATATTGTGATACACGTGTCTAAACAGGGAGGTGTATTAGGATACATATCAGGAAACCCTAAAACTACTTTTTTTGGTTGTTAAACTGTGTATATTGTGTAAATAGCATTGCCTACCGTTTTAAGTCAGTTTTTGGCATATTTAGTGCAAACTTTGAAAAAAATAAATAAAAAATGCAAGTTTCAGGTCATAATAGTCACAAACTGGCTGTCATTTCCAGACTATGTGACATCAGTGTGTATTTTCCACTCAAAATGCACTAATTGCAGACACCTGCTTAAATCCAATCACACTGCTGCTCTCCTCTCTAAGGTCCCAATACTTTTCAATGAGTTTGCTGTGTTTGTGGGTGGAGTTTAGGGGTGAGCTTTACTTTAAACTCATACAGATTTATAGATCTGACCCTGGACTGCTGCTTTAAAGCTGAAACTGTTGAGCTGTAGATGACTTATCCATAAGACACGTGTATCAAATATAAAAAACAATGTGAAAATACAAATTTTCTCCATTTTGTCATTCTACAGTCCAGTCTTAACATTTTTTACAGTTAGTATACAATACTTTTCTATGTTTTTTTTTTTCTACATTTTCTCATTTTGGTCAGTAAAATATATCTTAAGGTTTTGTATTAAGGATATTGTATTGAGATAAACAAGTATCGTGATAAGTATCGTGTCTTAAGTCGATCAAAAATGTCTCTAGTCAACTACAGCCTCATTTTTCTGATAATTAAACTGCAACTAATACACTTCATTATGTGTTTGAACATTTTAGGTTGAAATAATGTCATCTGAATCGTAATCGGGATATACAAGAAAATAAGTGACCGTCGCCCAGCTCTACATGTACATCAGAGACAGAAGACAGCTGGTTGCTTTTACCCATCTCGTTGACAGCAAAAGAACACTGGTAGCCGGTGTAGATGAGTGAGGCTCCACGGCCCGGGAAGTCAAACAGCTTCACTAAACGAGGAACCATTTCATCTTTCTGCTCTGTGTGTCCCAGACGGCCATAACCACCAAAGCCCCAGCTGAAGACACGCTTCTGAGAGTCCAAACACCAGCTGCACACACATTCAGGACGGTTAGCATCATCTACACAACAGGAACTTTATGTAAGAGAAAAAGCGCTCACCGTGTGGTTGGCTCCACAGGCCACATCTCGAACCACCACGTTTGGAACAGGCATAATCTGACCGTCTTTGGACTTCTCTATGAACAGGGCCACTCGACGTGGGATGAGCTCACAGTCAAACTCAATTCTGTTGGACCTGGCTATGTACTTGCCATCACTGTTGTGACCTACAATTAAAAAGGGAACACGGAATGATTAACACTAGTTGCCACAGTGATTACACAGTGTAGATTATCTTCAGTTTGAAATGAAATATGTTGAATGAAAGGACACAGACCCAGTTGTCCGTAGTCTGGACAGCCGAAGGAGTAGAGGTTTCCTTTGCAGTCCACCACCATGCTGAACTCTGCCCCACACGCCACCTTCACCAGAGGCTGCCCGTTGTACGAGAGCTGCAGGACACACATCATGTAAGACACACAGCTGTGTACAGTTCAAAATAGTGTAAATGAGTATTACATAGAGACCAAAATATAATCAATCAGTCTAGATCATTTAACTGGACAGTTTTACAACCAATCAGAAGACATGTGATTCAGTGATATTGGAGGAAAAAAATGTAGGTATATAATTCGTGTTAAAACTTTTTGAGCTAAAAGTCAGTTGCGTTCATTTTTATGAAATGATCCATACAATTATAGTGGTTCAATATAAGAGAACACAAGTTTGTTATGTTAAGTCGTTCCAGAAATAGATTTGATCAGTAATTCACTAGAGTATACAAAACAAAATAGATAATTCTGTGCAAAAGTACTCACTGTAGCAGGGCTTAGCACAGCGTCCGTCTGGCTCCCCTGACCCAGCTGCCCAAGTTTGTTCTCTCCAAAAGAGAAGGCTGTGCCGTCCTCTGAGGAGAAGGAAGGTTAAAGAGGTTTAGACGTTAATGAGCGGATTCAATAGTTACAACAGTCTCTTATTAAAAGTACTTCATCATTCACACATGGTTGAGTTTCTGTATTAAGATGCAAATAATGAAAAAAATATGGTCCTCTACCATCTAGCCCCACCCACATCCCTGAACTTACTGTAAAAAAAAGAGATCCATGAGTTCTAAAATGCCATACATCCACATTTCAAAATGGAGATGTAAATGACTGAATGACTCTGAAGCTTGCTAAGGTCAGTATGAAGATTTTTGTTTCAACAGTTTTAAGCAGGAAGTCAATAGACTTGATTATTGGGCTGCTTTAGATGAACATTACAATAAACAAAACACAAAAATATTATCCACTTATCAAAAAAAGACAATTAGTCACTATTTTAATTTGTGTCACCTGTCAGGGCCAGAGTGTGGTTCCGTCCACAGGCTGCAGCGACAACCACCTGATCTGCCAGAGCCTCGATGATCTTTGGAGCGTCCAGACGTTTAGTGTCTCCATGACCCAGCTGGCCCTTGTCATTACGTCCTTGGATGACACAGACTTTAGAAATCGGACAAGAAACAGCTTCTACGAACATGAGAGAGGAGAAGTAACATGCACTCACCCCAGCTCCACAGCTTGCCCTCACTGGTGATGAGGAGGCTGAAGGCTGCACAGGGGCCCGACACCACACTGCTCACCTGGATGTCATTCAAAGAGCCGTAGCGATGAGGGCCCACAGGTTCTGGCCTAGGTTTCGGAAAGCCGCTGAAATACACAAGCGTTTTTCAATATGATTTAAAAGCAGAACTACAAGTAACTTCCCATACAGTGTAGTTAAATATCAGACATAGACAAATATATAGTGGTTTTATAGTAAGAAAGTGGCTTTAATTGTGTTTTAAGTCTCTCCATGATCTGGCACCAAAGGACAAAGGACCATCTTTGACTGAGTACCTCAGGGACCAGCCTTCTTCTGGTGCCAGAGTCAGGACTAAACATAGACTGGGCTTAGAGTCAAGACTAAACATAGACCAGCCTCCTGCTGGTTCCACAGTCAGGACTTAACATGGACTGGCCTTCTGCTGATACAAAAGTCAGGACTAAACCTACACAGGCCTCCTGCTAGTCCCAGAGTCAGGACTAAACATACCGTAGACTGGCCTCCTGCTGGTGTCAGAGTCAAGAATAAACATGGACCAGAGTCAGGACTAAACATATACTGAACTTAGAGTCAAGACTAAACATAGACTAGCCTCCTGCTGGTGCCAGAGTCAGAACTAAACATAGACCAGCTTAACAAACCTTGTTGCTTGGGGACCTCTTTTCTTCCAATTAAATCCCAGTTTGTAGCTCCAAAGATTAGCAATTGTCCTTTCACCTTTGGACACTCAAGTTTCTGTTGAAAGTACAAAATAAAGAAGTATTTAGGAGACTCTGGGGAGTAGTCATAATAAGTCATTTAAATCAACACTATCTCAACCCATACAATTTTCTCTTTGAGGTCATCTGCCACAGTGACCGGCTGGAGACCAGACTTGGTTGCAGGTCTTCCAGGCTTTTTGTTGTTCTCCTGCTCAAAGTCAAAATCATCATCACTGCTGAAGTCGCGCTCCTTCCTTTTCCCGCTGGTCTTCTTTTTTTCATGGCCCCGTTTCCAGACACTTCTGTTACCTTCTTGCGAGGCATCTTTCACAATAGGAACTGTCCTGTGCAATCAAAACAGGTAAACTCAGTGCGGAGTAGCCATATTAAAATGAGCAATACAAAGTAACCGACATTTCAAAAACTACAATTAGAAGTACATATTTTATTGCCTAAAGTACAGATTATTTGGTCAAAGAAGAGCGAGGCAAATGTGGAGGTTAGGAATTAGGTTCTCAATAATAAAATATTTATTTTATTCACAGAGATACATTACATGGCTATCACTACATGATATGTACTGTCAGATAAAAAGAACCTAGCCAATGTTTTGTCAAGTCAATGCCATGAAAAATTACTGACATAATCCAAAGACTAACAAAATAAAGCACTAAATAAATAGTTTTTCTTCATGTAGTCTACACTGAAATGGAGCAAAAGATTATGGTACATCAAGTCCCTTTCCAATAAAACAATACAAGTGAGCAAAGAAGATTGTATTTGAACATACTTGGCAGAACCCAATATTTTTCTTGAATGTTTTATGATACAATATGACAATCTTTATTTTACTGCGACGCAACTTTAAGGAAAGACCCAGGAAATCATTCCTGCTCTTGCCTTCAAACTGCTGAACTCCGGGTAGTAAGATCTTCTTTTGTGGGGTTATTGTGCAATCTTCACTTGCAAAATGTTGTGGGAGTGTATAGTTAATAAGATTAGTTAAAGTGCTTATCTATTTTTGCATAAAAACATAACTTTCTTTTTCAATTTTAGTCTCACTGTGATGCCAGCATTGAATAGTTTCTTATTTGTAACAACTTCACATATTTCTCCTGAGGATTAAATACATGTTATTCAGACTACATTTTTAGAATCAAGTTCTTTCTCCATGTCTAAAAGTCTGTAACCTGCATGGTCCATAAAGAAATAGAATAATTTATCAAAAGTAAAATAATTTTTTTAGTTGACTTGACTGAGCTATTATGATTTTGGTCCACATAATTATGGTGACTAAAATCTTTTTTGTGGACTAAAACTAAAAGGAAATAGTTGGACTAAACCAATGTGAAATAATAAGACTGATGCTAAAGACCTTCTGAAAGTAACAACATGAATACTTTACTCCTACAAAACAACTACAAGCTACTGTACACGTGGAAGGCACGCTCTATTTACCCATTCTCGCATTCTTTTATCATATTTTGCACAATTTATACATCAAAATAAAAGACTACAGCTTTAAATGTGCCGTTCAGGACAGCAGACAAAAGCGCAAGTGGTCGGAGTAGGTTTAGCAACGCGGCTAACATTAGCGTCATTAGGCTAAGCAGCTAAGTCGCTCTTTGTTCACTAAATGCTTTTTGGAGCAGACTGGCAAACAAACACACATCAAACTGCAGAATGGTATGGTACCGGAGATGCTCTAGTTTTACTAAAACAACAAACAAACCCGGAAATAGTCTAAACTCCAAAGCTATTTCATATTATTTTAAATGAGCTAACGCGTTCTTCCCCGTGTAGCTAATAGCAGTCAAAAACACGGAACCTAAACAAAAACGTTGCACGTACACAAACTTTTGAGACGTAAAATAGTTGTGCGGCGTTTAGGGCACCTATGCGTTTGCCAATCAACGGGATTTGGGATTTTGTGTCAATAAAAATGTCAAAACTAAGAATATTTCATGTACCGGTAATTTCCTGAATCAGCAGCTCTCAGTCCGTCTCCGTTTTGATTGATTTGAACAAAAGAAGCTGCAGTCTGCTTTTACACCACGTGGTTTGCTTTTACTATTCATACAGGAAACCGACGGAGTGAGCGAGCCCTCCTCCTCCTCCCATCGGCTCTCCAGTCTCACGCTCTGGGCTCACGGATCAGGATCATCCACCACAACACACCGGCACAGCTCCAGCCTCCTGGCACAAGGCACCGGGATGAGAGAGGAGGACCACCAGCGGACATCATCTGAAGCATCCTTAAAGTACACAAACAGCTCAAGTAATGGAGCACGTTGACAAACTGCTCAGTGAAGTGGAGTGGATACTTGTGGTCTGGCGTTATACGTGTGCTGCTCGTTTGTGATTACTGGGACAGATGAAAGGTGCACTGAGAATGCTACGCTTGCTCACAAGATTATGTTGGATGCTGACTGACCTGGTACAGGGGCGAGCTGCTTGTCTCCACGGATAGGTTTAATGTCTGTGAAATATTCTTGGGAGCGCAATAATATATCCATACAGAGTTAAAAAGGTGGCGAACCTACTATGAGAAAGGGCATAACTGGTCTTCATTTGGGACATTTGTGCCATAGACCCATTAGTGCCTCTGGGCTGAAGCACTTTTCAGGATCAGTGGTCACTGTGCAGCACTCTGGGAACATCTCTGGAGACATGACTTGGGCAGACTCAAGACCACTATGGATTAAAGTTTTTAGTTTTTTTTTTTACCTATCTTTGATCCCAAAGACTGAATAAAAAAATACCTATAAAACATTGTAAAAGTGATGTTTGTTAACCCTCTGGGCGCCACCGTCGCAATATTGCGACACGTAACTTAACCGGAGAAAACGGCCTCTCTCTCTTGTTAAAATCAAAAACACTGTTTCTACATGCTTCCAGTAGATGGCTGACATCCAGAGCTTTCTTTTAAGCCCAAAATTACCATAGGTTCCTATTGGACAAAATCCAGAGAGGGCGTGTCGAAGACGCTGCTTTTTTATGTGAGAAGTGAGTGAAGTGAAGCGAGGGGAGACGATGCGAGGGAGCGCGAATCTGGCTTTTTGTGATGCGAATCTGGCGAAAACGTCCACTAGAACGGAGGTTTTGAGCTTGATACTGGTAGATTCACGTTGTGAGGAAGATGATTATGTTCTCAGACGATGAGAGCGGGAGTGAGAGTGAGAATCGGTACGCTGATCTCAGCTGCGGTAGTCCAGCGGCAGCCGCTCCGGGCGCTCCGCTTGGAGGGACAAATAACAGCGTTTACTGTTCCCAAACAAACTTTTCCTGTTACAAAACACATGTAGCACATGGGGCAGGGATAGTATGTAGGTTCTAGAAGGAGGAGGAGGGTGAATATGGAGGTTAAAACCACCGACGTGCGCGCCGATCTTCACCCGGGCATGAGTGTGTGGAGGCGGGGGAGAGCGGCAGGACGCAGCGGCGGAGTTAGCAGGGGGGGGGAGTTTACTCTTATTGGTGCTATTTCTAATTCATTATTCTTCTAAAAAAACGAAAAAAATAAATAATAAAAGATGTCTATCTCCCTCTTTTTACTCTCAAAAAACAATCTTATTCAGCCGTCTGAAAAACATACAATAATAAGGGCCTAACATAAATAATATTCTACATATATACAATATATTACCATATTTATAATCTTTGAATAATACCTAACACTTTTCCAATTTATAGTAGAGCTCTATCTTAAAGTATATTTAAGCCACAGCCGTTTGAATGTTGGAGAGTAAAAACCGCATTTCCACTGAAAAAAACCTTGGCGCCCAAAGGGTTAATAATGCGTAACATAGAGAGACATAAATGCAACACCACAATGTGTCCAGTCTTTGTGTTCTTAGCTTTTTATAATAAAGCATTTCAACATTTTGGAGAATGATTACACTAGTCTATTTTTTATCTCACGGATCTATTCATTAATAAATCAGTCATTCACATTTACTTCCGCTTGTCTTGTTCCACAGCAGTGACATTGCATTTATTCAGGGCGCATAATAAAACTATAACTATATATGACTGGGCCTTTATCTAGAAGCCATTGGTGCACAGCAAAGGTCAAAATTAAAGCATTAAACCATGATCTGATATCTGATATATAACTAGTTCATATGAAGTGACGCAGAGAAAAGGAAATGTGCTTTAGTTCTTTAATAAAGCAGTGTCCATCACATGATCAACATGATCAGTGACCAGTGTCTTAGGAGCGTGTCTCTGTGATTCTGTCCTACTCACAACACTATAATACACAAAATAGCACTTATCAGCTCATTATACAGTATGTACACTGCTGTAGGATATTTAGAAACTACACATATTTACATTAGCATATTCATAAAATTACTTTATAACAAATATTTGCACTGTCATAGACATATTCTTAGTAGAAATACACCTAAATACACATTTGCATATGTCTGCCAAACCAGTGACACTGGCAAAGTCTTTCACTTGATTCAGTCAAACGAACACAAAAGAGCAGACTTAAAATTTAATGTGTGTAAGGATCAGGAGTCCAGCAGTAGACAGTCTTCGTTCTCTGACACCGGCAGCATCAGCTGCTGCTCGTAGTATAGGCTCTTGGCATAGTTGATTTCTTGAGAGATTTTGATGGCCAGATTTTCATTCTTGACATGAACCTGAGGTAAAGCACACAGACAGGGTTAGTGACTGCAGATGAGAGTGAACATGCAGCAGATCTGTCTCACCATAGGCTTCTGGTGGGAGGGGCCAGGAATAGCCACTCCGCTGCTGGTGCTTTCAGCTTTCTTGGTGAGTTGCACATAGACCTTTCCGTGGTCCTTGGAGACAAGGCAGTGGTACAGATCATCATACTTGACCTCCAGAAAAATGGCCTCTCTGTCCACGTACTCCCCCGGCTTCAGAAAGTACACCACTTTAGAGGAGATGAGCACGCAGTAGCTGTCAATGGGCTCTACAGCGATGAAGCTGCCGGAGATCAACAGTTACAACAGTTAACATTAACAACAGTGCAGTGTACCATGGCTTTGCTGGAAAGAGACACCTACAACTCTGAGTGGATGTTGTCTGTGAGCTGGAAGAGCTGCTCCTGGCCCTCTGCCTGTGTGCCTGAGTAACGAGGCAGCAGACCCTGAGTACCCTTACAGCAGCGGGGCTTCCTGACACGCAGCACGTTCAGCCTGGGACAAAGCAAACACTGTGACTTACACAAAACAGCCTTTTGGTCAGGAAAAAAAGAAAATTACTCACCTGTGGTTACTGAGGCTCGCCATGTCCCGCACTGTCTGTGCTGTCTCAGAGGCAAAGTCTAGAGCTCCAGCCACAGGCTTGGTCACTGTGCCAACAAGGCCCTTCCCTAGACCAGAGAAGAAGCCACTCACTCCTCCCTCCGTCTTCACCCCCTCTACTGTGGAAGTGATGATACTGGTCATGCCTCCAATGATCCCTGAGGAGCAGAGCAGAAGGACAGTGAGGACATGACTGTGAGCAGTGGGACAAAGGGACACACAGGACTCACCATGAGCCAGTCCGTGGATGCCTGCCACCAGGTGCTCTCCACTGGTGGCCCCATGATAGCGGATGTACTCCCTCTCATTCTGGTGCCTGTTGTCCATGGTCTTCCCCAGGCCGTCCGACAGAGTCCCTGCAAACTGACCACACAACACTTCTGTGATTACATTGCCCTGTTGTGCTATTTGCCTTTACAGATACTCGCCATATGTGCCATCATTTCTGACATTTTGAGGAATAAAGTTAAAGGAGACATCTTTTATTAGTATTTTGCATTCAAATATTACGTAAGTGACCACAACAGCTTAACAATAGAAACCTTCATGACTTCATGTTCAAAACAGACTTTATAATAAGAAATAAGTGACAAGCCCGGCATCTTCAAAGTGAAAAACAAGACTATGACATAATTCAAACTTCACATGAGTATAGGACCTTTGAACCCCACACTAGAGGAGCTGCTGTGTGTTGAGGCAGTCCTTACTTTGGCAGCTGAGTTAGAGACTCCATGGGTCACATTCCGGATTAGGCCTCCCACGTTTCCGTATTTGATGAGCTCGGACACGCCCTCTGTGACATCATTGAGGAGACCCATGGGATTCCCAAGGAAGTCCACGGAGCCCAGGATCTGCGCGGCCTGGCTCAGCAGCTCCTGGAAAGCACACACACATAGAGCCAAGAGTATTAGAGGAGCATGAGAAGATGTAGAAATATCTGAATAAATAGAGCTTCTGACATGTGAGTGGCAGCAATAATGACATTTTTCACAATTGTTTTTAATACTGACAAAGAATATTGAACTTTGTGCCATTTTACACTCAATAGTCTATCAATAGATTCAGCATTTTGACAATTAATAAATGAATTATTTCCGTTAACAAGTCAATTTTAAAATCCAACATGTTTGCTGGACTATTTTTTGTTACTGAAGCCTTTGTTTTGCTCTCTTTGGCCTGACTGAGAGCGTGCCAGCCAGGCGTACCTCTCTGAAGTGCTTGAGGATGTCGTTGATGATGATCTCCTGAGTCTCATACGGGTGCACTCGGGTGAATGGGTACATGTTGATGACGGCGTCTTCAAAGCGGATCAGAGGGAAACCCAGAGTCCCTTTGAGAGCCTGTGCAGTCGGGACAAAGCGTGGTTAAACAAATATATATGAGTGAACACATTTAAAGTGATGCTAAATCTCTTAACGCCACTCGCAAACATCTTTCAAACAACAGCAGTCAGTGTTGGCATAACAATGTGATTAGCTGTATCTATGAAGGGCACCATCCAGCGATTACAGAATTTGTCCTTCTCTGTCAGATTCCTCGGTCAACTCGTCTCACAGAAGTGGTGTGATTTGTACGTTATCTTGTCTACCCCAGCTACTATATTAAACCTCCTTGTGTGGAAGAATAGTAGGTCTGGACAATATATAAATGATAAAAATCGAATCGTGAGCTCATCCCTGTGACAATCTGATTTTTTGATGACATTGTCATATCGTGATTTCCCATTTTTCTATTTGATGCATCTGTTTGTTCAAATGCAGACTGTTTTTCCAACCTACTTCTCTTAGCCTCAGAGTTGCCAGGTCTGCTACACCATAATGATCAATAATCAATCATTTGGAAAGTTGTGCTTTTATGGGCTGAACTTTTAAGTCATAAAAGAGGTGATATTTTGCAAAATGTTCAGGTTAGACTTACAAAAAAACATTCATTTATGTCCAAAACATGGATTTTTAGCACATGTCTAAAAGTAATTTTTAATATTTAGAAGTGTTAGAAGTTAGAAGTGACACAATTTTCTAAATAATTGATTTTTTTTAAGTAACTTTTTGTTGAAGAGCTAAGATCACTTTTTTGGGGACTCTTTTCAACGACATAGTCACTTGTTTCTCTCTGAAAATCTGGCAACACTGGTCAACCTTTGACTGATTTAACTTCTTACAGAGAAGGAACTTTCTGAAAAAAGTAGATAATTGTATTTATCTACAAGAATTGTGATCAAATCGAAATTGTGACCTGGCTCCAAGAAAATCGTGATATAAATTTTTTGCCGTCAGGCAAATAGTCAGGTTGGATAGTGTTTATACTTAAGTGATCTTTACCTCAGATATTCACCATGGGGTCTACCTTAGAGGAGACTCTGTGCCTCTTACCAACTGTAAATGCAAACCTTTCACTGTAAATCCTCTTTGCTGCCGTGCCTATTCTATTGTATAAGTGTTAATTAGGAGGCTGGCTGGCCTTTCCAGTATCGGCTATTCAGTCAGACCAGGAACTTTTTGGTGACTCAAGCACACTTTGTTGGAAACATATTTTATACATTCTCACATTTAGATGAACTTTCCTTATCCTTAAAAACAGATTAAAGGCAGTAACTCCAAATAAAGTTATTTAATTTGTAAATAGTAGCCTAACTATTACTAGGAATTACAGTGCATACTTTTTTGTTGTTGTTGTTAATTTCAGTGATGTTTTTAGGTTTTGTAGGTCCATTATTTTAATGCAGAATCGAAAAAGACAACTTATGTTTTCCTGACACTACTAACTACTATCAGTTATTTAAACGTTCCAGACTATACATACTAAAGCCAGTTAGACCCACTTTCAGGAACTGTTGCTGTGTGAATGCAAACGTGTGGACAGGGTGGTTTTTCTGACTAAACTGGGGCTGGATGAATGTTGGGACTAGTTCTTGGTACTTTCATGTGCAAAAACCACCTGCTGAAAAAGGTTTCTCAAGAAGAAAAACCAGAGTTGCCAAGTCCACTTTTTTATAGCGACTTTGGGCTTCCTTTTTTGGTAAGTCGCTTGTGAATTTTGATGATCGCGAGTTTCGTTTTTTTTGGGCTATGACTGAGAACTTTAGGACTTTAGGATAACTTTCTACAACAATTTCCCTTGACAAAACAGTTTGGGCCCTGCAAATGGTCTGTCATCTCTGGTCTTGAGCTTGATATGGGATACTCTAAAAGCAGTTGGTCACATAAAAAGACAACATTTTTGAATGGTACACAAGGTGCTACTTAGACCTTATACAGTACAGGGAGAGAAAGAATGCCAGAGCCTTTACCTTCAGATCAGGAGGCAGTTTGTGCGAGGTGAAGACACTGAGTTTGATCTGTGGGAGGCTGATCTTCAGGTTCTCAAAGTAGTAGCGTTTGGGTTGCCCTGCGTTCTCACTGGGCCTCTCGTGGATGTTCTCGTCCAGCCTCTCCAGCTCTGCACACACATTTGAGTTACTGACGCTCACAGACCTACTTACACCTGGGACATTCTGAGATAGCACACCTGCTTCTGTCTCTCCGAATCCAAAGAAGTGCAGGAGTTTGAGCAGCAGTTTCTCCTCCACGATCACGGTGAAGCGGCGAGTGGTCACCATCAGGTGCTGGGCAGGTAAAGGATTGAAAAAGGATCAAATAGAGTGCAACTAACAACTTAGCAAATGTGAATAAAACGTTAAATATTATGAGTCAGTATCTGCTAGTAAATAGTCTGATTATGTCCAGTTTAAGGCTGGATATCAGCTGATCTAATAACATGGAACCGATAACTGATACTGATATTCTCAAACAGACTAAGGCCTTGAGTCAGAAAGTATAATTCCAATTATAAACTCCCTTAGGTATTTCAGAAAACTTTCCAAAATCCCTATGAAGGTCCATATTGGGAGCTTGTATGTCTTCGACCAATGAGTGGGGAGGTCACTGTTTAGCTCCATACAACAATATTTTGACAATATCGAAACATTTTGGCAGCACAGTGATATTTTTAGAGGAAGCTCCCTTGTCTCTGTGTGCCACAAAACATCACATCTGTTTAAACAAACTAAAGAGTAAAAATAGAAGAATCAAACACATTTTCATAATCATGTCAAAGCTATTCTCATGAATCCGTGTGTACAGCATGCACTTTCTCCTTTTTTTCTATGATTCGTGTTGCTGCCCCGGTTCATTTCTAAGTGGATGTGAAGACTATAAGGTTCAAAAATTCCTATCGGCCCATCTCTAAATTAAAAAACTGCATTGTCAAGCCTGATGATAAACTTTCAATATCTTTCTCTAGTATTTTGTCCATAATGAGCCTGATACATTAATGTTTTGAATACCTTGAAGAGCTGTGTGAGCTGCAGAGTACTGGGCACTTTGACAGAGTTGACCTGCAGAGCGTCTCCTGTGTCTGCTGCACTGCTGTCTCCAGAGCTGGGACTCACACACAGCATGACAGGGTGAGTGGTGCCCAGCAGCTGGTTGTCCACCTGACACACACACACACATGACAACATAGAGAGCACTGTTACAAACAACAGACGAACATTAAGGAATATGTACTGTTAAAATACTAATGAAAAGATTACAAATCTAGTGTGTCTTTCAAGTTTTACTTAAAGATTCAAGGTTATATATTTCTACTCACTTTAGATGCATACTCAACTTCAGTTTACATAAATTTAAGATGTCTATTTATTCATTTATTTCCTACTGCTTGTTTCCACTAGGGGTGGCGGGTGACTGTAGTAGCCTATCCCAGCAACTTTGGGCCTTAAGCAGGGAAACACCCTGGACAGTGGCTGACTCATCGCAGGGTTAGACAGACAACCATTCACTTCCGGAGTCTCCTCGTCACGTGACCTGTACCAGGAGGCCCTGGTCACATGACCTGTACCAGGAGTCCTCTGTCACCTGACCTGTACCAGGAGTCCTCTGGTCACATGACCTGTACCAGGAGTCCTCTGGTCACATGACCTGTACCAGGATCCTCTGGTCACCTGACCTGTACCAGGAGTCCCCTGGCCACCTGACCTGTACCAGTTTAGTTTAGTTTAGTTTAGTTTAGTCTTTATTAGTCAGGGACCATCTACAAAATGTATTAATCTTAATAAAAGAAGAGATGAACTTCACCAGATTTAGCTGTTGCTACTTTCCATCTGCAGTCCCTGGCAGGTGAGCAACTGAGCACAATACTATTACATACATTTGTTCATAAATACATAAGAGGAGTCCCCTCAACTGACCTGTACCTCCATGAGGAGGCACCTCCACTGAAAGGACTGGAAGTAAAGACGGGACAGTAACGGTTTCACGGTATACCACGGTGTTAAAAGGTCACGGTATCACTATTGTGAGAATCACCTGTTTGATGGTATTAGCGCTTTTAATAAATCCATGTATAAGCGAGGCTTCCCCAGGCTCTTTCTCCCTTTTACTTTACGACACTACGGCTCATGGCTTCATTCATTTCTGCATATTCTGCTGGGATCCTGCTTCATAATTGGTGGACCAATTCCTACTGAAGCTGCATTACTGACAAGTGTGTGGCCAAGACATGCACGACCACGTGGGTTTACAGTGGCTGGAGGAGACACAGACTGTTTTTGGATGAGAGACTTTAACCATGTGATGGACAGCGTTTGCTTTGTGGATTTCTTTCACCAGGGAGGGCAGGTGCCAAAGCGTGGCATGAATGTGTCATTCTCAGCGAGGTTAAGTGTTTGCGTGCTTGTGCTTAGCTCGAGCTCAAACATGGATTGTTGTTGTAGTTTTGCGTGGTAAATGTCAGGCTCTTAGTGAAGATGTAGTGTTTTGGACACAGACTAGTGCGCAGTTGTTTATGGTCACCGCTCTTAAAATGTGCAGAAGAGGAGAGCACATCAGGACTGTGAGTGCTGGGGTCACCTGGATGCTCTGGATGTTGAGTTCTAACACCTCGTTGGCAGCTGTCCTGGTGAAGTGGACGTTAATCCCAGACAGTGTGGTAAAGACCAGCTCCTCTGGGACCCTGTTGACCAGAGATACTCCCACTCCATCGTCCAGGTTCACCAGCACCTGTGCACCCAGACAGAACGACAAGCATTAGTATATACTTTTTAGTCTGAATCCACAAACAAGAATCGTTTAGAGCAGTGGGTCTCATTTTTTCACAACAAATAGGGTTAGGTGATATGGGAAACAAAATAATCACACATTTTTCCCCTCATATTGATTAATTTTTGACTTAGTGTTTTCAAAAAGAAAATAATTGATATGATGCTACTTTTTCAGGAGTACAATGAGCATTTTTTCTTCTACTCCAATGCACATGTAGACGTCACCAGGTTGTGATCTCTCAATTTCTTTATTAATTGCATAGCCCTAACACCAAGTAACTCTTAACATATTTTTTTGGCTCTCCCAGCACCACTAGATTAAAACTCAGTCCAAAAAAAGGCTTCATCCAAAAGAGGAACAAAACATGAAAAAATGTGCATCTAGATAAAGTTAATATTCAAATTACAGATGGCTTTTCGTACCACCAGAGAAACACAAGTTTAAAGAAAGTTGAGAATACCTCCAGTTCCTGCTCCATCTCCTTGGGCTTCTCTTCTTTGTCTGCTTCCAGCTCTGTGGTGGGTGAGCCTGACATGCTCCGCCGGAGGTTATCACTGATCTACACACAGGAGAACACACAGCTTCTGAGTTATTTTTTTAAACTTTTAACCTCATCCTAGACTGGCACTAGTCTGAACTCAAAGTCTGGATGGTGCTAAATAGGGATCTACCTGAAGGACACGAGTGGGTCCGTCTGGAAGCACCTGCACAGACAGTACCCCAGAACCAGGTCTCATCTTCTGGTTGATGAACTGCTGCTCTGGGCTGGGAGCCTGGAGACCTGAGTCTGGACCGAGTACCACCTCTGCTCCATCATACAGACCTGCAACACCACCTTTGACCTGAGGAAGCACCAAAGAAAACAGACACTTCGCTTACAGACTGTAAATGTTTTGGTTTGTGAGAAGTGTTGATCTCTTGGGGCCATGACGCTGAACCCAGGCTGTGAATAAAATGACTCCTAGCACGCAGTACCCACCTGAACCACAAGGCGGAGCAGGCCACAGGTGAGCATGCCAGAGCTGAAGTACCAGGTCTGAGTGGTGCTGCGGCGAGAGTCGGGCCTCCTCAGCATCAGAGGCTCATAACTGGAACACACACACACACTTTAGTACTGCCACAGTCTCACACGTACAGTACATCACTATTAAACCTAAACACACCTGTTATCAGACACAGCTGCCAGTCCTGCGATGTCCAGCACCAGAGAGGAGTCCAGAGGCCTGGGCTGGGCCGGTTTGCTCTGTGGAGGGGAGGAGCCCTCGTGACATAACATCCCTGTACCTGTCATCTCCAGAGCTGAGAGCGCTTCCCCGGCTCCTGTTCAGACAGTCTCTGTTAGTGCCTCACCAACCAACCACAAAGATTTCTCTGCTTCTTGAGAAGACTTATTTTAAAGAAAATTGTAACCAGTTATTAGTTACTGATTAATGAGCATGCTCCGAGTACAAAAACACTTAAAATGTCATGAGCAATAACACAATGCTCAAGTAATTGAAAACAAATTCCAGGCACAGAAATGGGACCAAGTCACTGTTTGCAAGTCTCAAGTAAGTTTCAAGTTAAGTCCCCAGTCAAAGAGAGACAAGTCAAGTCAAGTCCTAGGTACAGGCACTGTCCCACAAGTCCAAGTCATTATCTCAAATTACTAAATAAATGTGGTATTTCTACCATTTCATTGCTTTTTTAATTATCCTATTTCAAATACAATTCTGGTCACAAAAACAAAGTAAGGAATGACATGTTTCAGTTTGTTCAAGTAAAATTAAGTCGAGTTCCAAGAGTTAAGGCTCATGCAGACAGAATCTGATGAGTGGCAAAATTCCATTGAAATCTCATTCATGTGTATGCGTCTGTCAGTGGAGCAGCGCACTGAGGTGCTGTTGTATTCACTCCAGCGCAAATGGAGAGCCCAGTTTTTCATTTGACAAAGTTAACATAGAGACAGTGTTTTGGGCAAGTTCCAGTCTCTTGTCCATGATCGAGCATTAGGATTTATATAGATTCATTACTTCACAAAAGTTCTCTCTGTCCACTTCCTCGTTGGTTTGCTTGTTTTCTTTCTCCGCTGGGTGAAACTACAGCGACAGACCGTGTCCTATCTGCACGAGCCTTTAGTCAATTTTACCAAGTCAAGTCTCAAGTCATCAAAATAGTGACTCAGATCTGACTTGAGTCCCACATCTCTGCCAGGCTGTACCTTCTGTTTGAGAATGACTCTTTGTGTCTTGGTGTCCACATCCAGCACCAGCTCGGCACAGCTCACCACACGTTTCTTTCTCCCGTCCACTTTCCTGTTTGAACAAAAGCACACTTTAGCATCTTTAACATCTTTGCACAAGCGGCAAATAAATCAACGTTCATCTCCGCACTGTGAGAAGGTGTGAGTGGCTGCGATGTAGATGAAGTTCTCGTAGTAGAGCTTGTTGTACTCCTAAAGAAGTTCATGTCGGCGGTGACCTCAGACGACCCCGCTCCTTTAACGGTGAGGCTGAGGTAGGGGGACAGCGTGGGCTCGTCGCAGGCGTAGTCCAGCACGGCTCCAGCTTTCACCTCTGTGCGGAGCTTCATGTCTGCCACTCCGTGCTGCCAGAACTGGATGGGAACCTGCGGGGCAAAGTGTGGTGTGTAACGTGAGAGTCGTGGTGAGGATTGGAGAGCGCGCAGATGTTGTAGCTCACCTCGGAGATGTTCTGGATGCGGAAAGGCGGAGGCAGCTGGTCTGTGTCGTTAAATGAGATCTGGTACGTGGCTCCCTTCAGGCTGATTTCTGTGCGCAGGAAGAAGCAACTGCCCAGTGTGTCTCTGTGAATGAAGGGATTTAGAAATGACAGAGTTTAACAAATATTCATGATATCAGAAAAAAAGTGATTTCTATAGATATCTACAACTGAGATTGTTCACACTTTGTAAGTACAAGTAGCTGCAGACTCTGACTATTCGGCGTATGTCGAAACATCATGCTCATTTTTTTTTTTAGTCAGTTGTCAGATATGGAATGACCAGCTGGTTTGGAAACAAATCAAAAAGTCAAATTTTTAATCTGGTTAGGGTAACGTGTAAAACATGTTTCAAAACAAAGTTAGCAGTGTAAAATGTGTTTGTGTCACCAAAAGGTTCCTGGTCTGACTGGAAAGTACCTGCCCTAGAGCAGGAGCTAAAAAAGTGCATAAAATGTGGCCCCAGTCCATAGTTCCTGCTGTGTGTGAATGCTTTTAAAATGGGGACAGGAACTAAAAAAGTACTAGGAACTGAAAAAGTCACTACAGTGGGAAAAGGCCTCATGAGGAGACATACCAGCAACATCCTCTTAGACCCCACAGATGTGCTGTACCATGAATATGAACTATTGAGCTCAGGGAGGAGGTACAGGTAGGCTATCACTGTGTCAGAAAATAAAGATACAAGCATTCATTTGTACCGGTTTCAGTAGAATTATTAAATCAAAAATGTAAGAATGTGGGGTGGGATGTATTGTACCTTGTTTTTGTTATATGATGTGTTTTCTATGGGGTGTGTCTGTGGTGTGTGCAGCGGCCCATTGGGTCAAAGCAACATTTCTCTCAAGGGAGACAAATAAAATAAAACCCTGAACATTGAACAAGAGCCAGTTCCTTAATGAAATATTAAATGCATGCAAAGGAAAATCTTAAAAAAGTTGTAATATCTAGATTTTATAAAGGATTTATGAGTAAAAAACCTTATTCAACTCAATATGTTAGATCTAAATGGGAAAAAGAAAGCAATCGTTAATTATTAATGTCCAATATATAAGCTATCAGACATCAAACTGAGTATATATAAAGGAGATTTCTATATAGGACTGATACAATACTGATAATACACTCTTCATTCCAGTTTCTCCCCCAAAGCGGCCCTCGCACTGCAGACACAGAGCTTGTTTGTGGGGTACTGCTGCTGACCTCATGTTGATGTGGAAGGACTTGTTCTTGTTGATCTCAAAGCCTCCAGACCAGGTGCAGTTGGGCGTGTCCATGAGGCGCACACACAGGAGCTGGTCGTAGTCGTTGCGTGGCCAGTGGAACACCACACTGGAGCCGGGCAGAGTGGAGATGTAGCCGTCGGGGTTCACTGTGCCCTGAAACACATGACATGTACTGTACTGTGCGCTAATGAACTGTAACAGACTGCATGGGTATTCAGAATATGTACTATGGTACATGTATTTAGAACAAGATAAAAAGTCTAAAGCAGTTATTCCCAACCTTTTTTGTCCCAAGTACCCCCTAAGCATTGTCCTACTCTTTGAATAGCCCTAACAGTTAGGGGCTATAGAGGGTGTATTGGTTGATATCACTTTCCACTCTACTGCGCATGTCGCCTGCAGAAAGAGACAAGTCTGTTTAGTTGGAAAACTTTTTTGATTAAAACAACTAAATGGGATGAGAGCAGCAGTTTGGATCAGGTCTGAACTGGTCTGACAGACGTCTCCTGAAGCTTGAGACAGTGTTATTCTCAGTGTTTTTTCACTCACCTGAATGTTATATGTATGAATCATAACAACGTATTTTATTCACAAAAGTTTATTTAGCAGCATAACTTTTCTTTAACTTTCTGCTAACTGATTGCCTGCACATCCCACGTGTTGATAAACAAATAATCCCTCTAAAGTAACTAGAGCTTCTTTTCTAGTCAGACTCCATTCCAAGTACCCTCTGTAAGTGCTTGTGTACCCTTGGGATTCCCGTACCATTGGTTTGGTAAGACTGATCTAGAGTAGGAGGTGAACAGGATCTACATGACAGTGTTTCTGTTACTGCTTTTGTTATTTAAAGCAGTGGTTCTCAAAGTGGGGTCCGGGGACCAAGAGCAGGGAGCCACACATACAAGCGGCTCCATGCTCTCTCACACACATGGGTTATCCAGTGTGTGCACGCTCAAACCTCCGCGTTCACATGTAACATCACGCATGTGAAACATCATATCCGTTGTGCGAGCCTTAAACACAGTTCTAAACTTAAGTCATGATCACGTCTTAAACAGGCCGATACAGTATGTTTGTCAGACGAGCAGAGTTCACTTCAGAATCCTGTCTGCTGCTGCATCTCCTCTTTCCCTTCTGTGTGTCAGTCAAACAAACTCGCTTATTATTGGTTTATAAATATTAG
Organism: Mugilogobius chulae; assembly: GCA_038363315.1. Classification (NCBI taxonomy): domain Eukaryota; kingdom Metazoa; phylum Chordata; class Actinopteri; order Gobiiformes; family Gobiidae; genus Mugilogobius; species Mugilogobius chulae. The sequence continues at coordinate 8,071,153 of CM076414.1, forward strand.
GGATGGGACGAGACAGAATTTTCACGAGACGAGCCACGAGATTGGGTCCATGAGATCGAGAGAAGACAAGATTTTTAAATTATTTGCATTAATTGTTTCAATTTAGAATTTAAACAAGGCAAATTACAAAATTTGATTTGTATTATTTATTATTGTTAGTTTATATTCTTTTAGTTGAGCTTTACCTTTCATTATGTGTATCACCTTGGATTTTTTTATTATTGATTGATTATTGATCCGCTCAGACTCCGCCCCCTTTCTCCTGCTTCACAACGCTGCCGCTGCTGACAGGGACCAGACACACACAGATGAGACTTTCCTACTTTTTACAGGTATTGATGATATAGGCCAAAATATCTCTTAGTGGATCTATTTTATACGATGTTTAAGAGTGAAAAACACTGCGCTGTTCCCGCGATGTCCGCGCGTTTATTTGACGATTATATATTTTTCGTGCTAACTTTTACAATGTTTAGGACTAATTATCTCTGTCAATATTGGCCCTATCTTTACGAAATAAAAACTCGTGACACGAGATCTCGTCCCATCCCTAATAAATATGTGCATGAGCTTCACAAAATACTTTGCATGGTCCTTTCCTGTTGAAAAGAAAGCGTGTAGAGGGCCTGAAGAGGGCGTAACGTGATGAGATCCTGTACACAGATTCTGCTCCAGCCGTGCAAAAAAGTGACAAGGAAATGACCTGCAGGAGTGCAACATTCATGTGCGTTTATGTGCATGAAAGTTGAATTTTGTCCCAGCGTACTTTTTCGTGCACTGTTTCATCAATTAGACCCCTGGTGATTGAATTGGAGTTTGTTTATTTATCTTTTGCTTGTGTTTCCTTACCTTCCCTCGTGCGAACTCTCTCTGCGCAAAAGCCAGTTTGTGAGAAGAGCGGTTATCCAGAAGGTATCGCGGCGCAAAAGTCACGATGTGGGTGTCTCTGTAGCGTCCCTTCCCCTTCCTCACACTTATACCTGCAAAAATAAGGACTTCAGAGTTTACGCAGAGTTCACACACGCTCTGCATTCACCTCGTCACGCCTGAATCTCGCTCACCGATGTTATAAATGAGCCCGGGTCTGTTTCCGTGCTGAATGACTTTGACTGCCCTCACGCCGCTGCCTCCGTCCAGAGAGAAGCCCTGACACCAGCCCGGAACGCCGTCAGGATGGATGCCTTTCCCGATACGCATGGTGCACCTGGATCAGACGGGACAAGTGAGATGTGCGATCGTAGTAAGGGTTGTGCTGTGCTAGAGTCGGTTGTCACGCACATGGCAGGTTGTTCTTTATCCGTGTAGCAGAAGAGAAGCGGGCTCAGGCTGCGGGCCAACTCGTGCTCTTCAAACTGACCTGCAGCGTCCGTTTTACCGTTGTCCTGCCGAAATATCAATGGCAGACCTGGGAAAAAGAGAGATGTTGTCTTAGTTTTAGTTGTTTTTGGCAGATTAGCATTAACTTGGTAGCAAATTTCACGTGTTTCGAGACATTTCTGACAAGAGATTTGAGCTTGAATCAAACTTGCCAATGTTGTAAAAATGTTTTGCAACACTGGCAGATATTTTTGGCTTGAAATCAGAACAAATTATGAACACAACACCTTGAAAAAGTCAAATAATTAAGGTGAATCGTTCAAAACCATCTTAACTAGAAAAAAAGTTCAACATTCAACTGTTTAAAACGGAGAGATATCAGCTTGGATTCTCCAGGGCAACATTTACAGTCTCTAGATGTATTGTCTTGTATTTCCAAATAAAACTCTGGCACCTAATGGGTTCAGACAAACAGCTAATATGAGGAAAGCGGAGGATAACTATCAAAGCATCAGTTTTGAATCACTAAAGCTGTTTCTAGTGTAACGAGGCAATTTAGATCCATGTTGCAGTTGCTTATATAATTTACTAAAATAATTCTTTACTAATGTTGTAGTTCTTTAACAAGTATGTAAAAGAATAAAAATGTCTGCTTCAAATCTGCTGACAGCTGTCATCTGAGAGAATTGGTTCTGCAGTTTTGAATGGGAATGAATTTAGATCAACAGAGCTCCTGCAGGTGACGTCACGCTGTCCCAGCATGCACCGCGTTTTCTCGGATCGGCAATGACCAGACCATCGAGTTCAACGACGGCGGACGGGATTTTCCGCCATTTCCGTTCCATTTTGACAAAAAAAAAAAATGGATTTTTGCAGCTGAACCAACTAGTGAGTCAAGACTTACATCAGTTAAGCTGCTTGTATTGATTTGCATTTTGATCTGGTTAATAACTATCGTCTTAAAACAAGTAAAAATCTTTGTGCCGATTGTATTTTGGTGATTCCATGTTAAATTCGTTTATTAAATAAGTGAGTAGAATGTTAGCAAAGGTCTTTCAAATCAGTCCCAATCCTTTATGGTTTAACAAAAGCAACGTTAAACCAAGTGAACCAATGTTTTTCAGGTGTTTGTAACAATGACATGAGAGAATGAGCTTCTGTCATGTACAAAAACCTCACATTAGCATTTTCACTTTTACCTTAAGGTCCGATTGTTTAATTGCTCAGTCTGAGTAAATGTTATATGTACAGTAATTTATAGTCAGATATATTTTATACAAACATCATCAGGGAGGCATTTGAAAGAGATAAGAAGGTGGAAAATGTATCTGAAGTGAAGAAATGTCAGATTCTGATTTATGCTTCTAAACTCGTGAAAAGCAAAGTCAGGACACAAAACGCTCGCTAATGTTTAATGAAGTTGTTTTTTTAGACAAACGGTTATGTACAACTTCATTTAATGCCAAAGATAAACCACATCGACACATGAGATCGCAAACGCAAAGACTACAAATAGAACCAGCTTAACTAAACCTCTCACCGTTTTGTTGATGAGCCAATACGGAGCGGAGATGAGGATCTTGAGCGCCCCCTGTGCCCTCAGAATGATCCGAATGGTGAGACAGAGCAGTCGTTTGTTACAGTCGTACAGCCTCATGCGCACCACGTAGTTCTGAGTCCCCGGCGGGATCAGAAGCTCCTTGCACACCGAGAAGTTCTCCAGCAGCACACCTAGAAGAGACCAAAACTGTTTAAAAGAGAAGCATGTTTTTAGTAAGACAGTCATCACATTGCAGTCCAGACCTAGCTCCATGTTCTGAGAGGTGTCGGCGGAGTGTAGCACCGCTTCTTTCCCCGGCTTCAGGCAGCCTTTGATGGCGTGCTCTTGATGTAGAAGTTGAGGTCGCAGGGCAGGAGGTTGACGAGGACCATGGTGGGCAGCAGGTAGACCGTGTGTCCGGGCTGACGGTAGATCTGCTGAGGGCCGCCGCTCACTCTCTTCGCGGCTGTTGGTCGGGGTAGTTTTCTTTTTTGATGACCACGCAAAATCTGGGACGAGATGGGAACATGGGTAAAGGTTCTGCTTCCGGATTATAGAGAGGTTTTTGACAAGTGTGGGTGGAGGTCTATGTATTGTAGAACTTTAAAGCAGAACTAAGTAAAGTGTTGACCTTGTTAACTGCTGCTGATTTTTGCTTAGGGCCCCCAAAGGTTAGATCTGGCTCTGGTGGTAAGGAACAGACATACCTGAAGTTGCGCTTCTCAGAGTCTTCAAAGTCTGCAGACTGACACTCTCTCCTGCTGCTGTTCAGCTCTCCGGAGCGCTCCACACTGGTCCAGTGGATGGGGACTTTACAAAAGAACAGGCCCATGCCTTTGGGCCGTGCCTGCAGACGCCATGAGTCAGGTGGAGAGGAATTGCCAAAGCCTCAGTGGGCAGGATGGGAGGCAGAACCACTGGCTCTGAAAGAAAGACAGAAACACTTTAGCCGTGAACACTCACACACACCATCCTCACACTGATCAGGAGAGATTACTGTCTGGTGCAGACGGGCTGTCCAGGCGCACTTCCATAGGAACATCCAGTCTGTTCTTCACCATCAGGGCTGAACGCACTGTGATCACCTTCCTGGCACTGCCTTCCATTGTGATGGCAAACACCACTCGCACCGGAGGCAGAGCTGAGAACTGTGAAGAAGAAAAGAAGCACCTTTAATGTTTATAGGCTGTAGTAGATACATATAGAACCACTGAAGCATTATTATTCTTTAAACACAGTGAATGGTGAACAGGTGAAGCAGTGAGACACTCAGACAGTCCGGACACTTACATAGACATGTGGATGGATGATGTTTGTTCTGCTCACCGGACTGCCCACCTGTGGACAGCAGGCACATTCAACATACTTGGAACTGATCAAAACAGTTCACATCTTTACTCTATTATTAAAATTAGTCATACGTCAATGTTCAATATTACTACATTAAACAAACACTAACGTACAAGAAAATACACTGCAAAAAGTGAATTTCAAGACAAAGTGAAACTTCTTGATTCTAGATTCTATTTGAACCCTAATTTCAAGCACTTTGAGTAATTTAAGCTTTATTTATTGTAGAAACCTAGGTCATTTATCTTATTTCAAAATGTTTTGAACTGATTTAATGAAATTACTTATTTCAAGCCTTATTATTTGCTAATGGGTTCAGAAAACTGTTCTGAACCCATTGGCAATTGTTGTTCCTTTTTTAAGTCAAGTTCTCTTATAATCAGTTAGAAACGCCTTGACATTAAGCAAGTAAATCATAACTAGTTAAAATGACTCAAATCCAGATTAAAATTCTGAATTCAAGTCTTGATATATCATTTTTGCAGTGCTAAAAGAAAGACATTTGACCAGATGGCACAACAAGTGGACACAGTTGATCATGGTTAGTTTGAGGCTCTCTATCACAGAGGTGTTATGCTGACAATTAGTACAAAAACAATAAGACTATGGCTGATGGAGAGAAGCCTAAGGCCCTGCGGCTCACCGTGTTGGAGGAGCTGTTTCTGTCTGGAGCAGCATATCTGAAGAACACGCCCACTTTGTCCACAGACACGGGTTTGATCTGTTCCCATCCACAGACGCGCACTAGCAGCTGGTGCAGCTTCAGCTCGTGAGTGTGCCTGTGCGCAGGAATTAGTTAGAGTTAGAGTTATTAGAGTTAACAAGTAGAGTTACTTGTTACTAGCTCTCACAAATTGTTAAGCACAAGCTACTCTCTACGTTTGTATTTTTTTTTGTCTCTAATAAGTCTTTAAAACATATTTTAACAGACAGCAAAGTGAGACTGGAGGTGACCACTCAAGCAGAGCCAATCAGAGTGCTGCATTTGGTTCATGAAAAAAAATATAATGATTTTTATTTTGATTCAGACAGTACAAAGATCTAACTAAGTGCTTATTTACGGCATAAAAAGACAAAGTTTACTCACTTACAACTAGAAACTCCACGTTTAATTAACTCAAACTTCGTTCATAATGCACTTTTCATACAGACAACGTAACTCAAAGTGGTAGATAATGCATTAAAAACCCACAGAGCAGATTTCACAGCATGTACCTGTGGCGCAGCTTCTCTCTGGCCTCAAACTCAAAGGGCAGCTCAGCTCCAGGCAGCACCTCCTTCCACTGGCTCACACTGTGAGGGTCATCAGCTCCAGGACCATGAACCTCTGAGATGGAGTCGGCGCTGCTGCTGTGTGATAAGGCCACTCTGGAAAAAGTTCAAGTGGTATTAGGTTCATGACAATAATTGGTTGTTACAAATGAACATAGCAACACTTAATAAGTGTATTTATTCTACATGGGGTATCAGCTTTGAATCTTGAAAAACAAAACAAAATGAAGGACTTTTTCATTGAGATAAACCATAGGGTTTACCTGGTAGGACTTGTGGTGAGAGTGGCGAACCACAAAGTACAGCCTGTGTGGTTTCTCAGTGCGTACGGCACAAAGGGCTGTCTCCTTTTGGACAACTTCACGTCTGTGGGGAACAAGTAATTACAGAATGAAACATAGTATGTATTGAGAACACTACAAAGCACAATCATGCTGTCACTAGAATTTCTCTTATACAGACAACTGATTTCTCCCACCATAACGCTATAGACAACACTATAGACCAAAATGAGAAAGAAAAAGAACAAGAATGTCACAATAAAATTATATAGCAAGAGGTAAATACTGTGACACACAGATTTAAATAGAACTGTATAGAGGGATTATTTGTTTATACACAGGCCGGTATGCAGAAAGAGCTGCTGCTGATTGACCAAGCTGCAGCAACAACTCGAGCCGGGGTTTATCACTCACAAAACAACAACTATGCTGCAAAATCAACATTTGTGGATGACCCTACAACCCAAAAACATTCCAATCAGTGAGTGAAAAAAAACAGCGAGAAAAACACTTTCTCAAGCTTCAGGAGCCAGACGTCTGTCAGACCAGTTCAAACTGATGAAAAGCTGCTCTCGTCCGTTTTGTTGTTTTAATCAAAGAAGTTTCCCCAGCTAACTAGATGGACAGCGGCTCTTTCTGCAAGAGGCACGTGCAGTAGAGCGAGCAGTGACGTCGACCAATAATCCCTCTATAGTTATTAAACTACTTACTTATGGAGAGAACATCCGACTGATCATCTGAATCAATCACAACTATACACACATACTTTGTCCTCACCAGTGCATTGTTAGGACAAAGGCTAAATGAAGCAAAGTACCTCTATGCTGCTCGAGGTAGGACAGGCTGGCTGTGCTCCTAGTTCTAAGGTGAGCAAGAGGAGCACCTGATAGTGGGGTCATCCCAGAGGCATGCAGGAGAAACACAGGAGGGTTAGTTCACTCACACACACAGACTCAGACAGCAGAGCACACAGACACAGACACAGGAATAATAAGGGCTGAAGAAGGAAGAGTGAGGAAGTGTCAGGAGAAAACAGCCTCTCCTTTACAATGATTAGACACTCAGGTGTATCTTCCACTGATTTCAACATGTAAATTCATTTAAGCTGCTAGACAAAAGATCCAATGGAGAAACCTAACATAGACCACATCTACAGTATATACAGTACCAATAGTGCAAATAAATGCTCAAAATTACTGTTTGTCAGACCTGGGCAAACTGCGGCCCCCACTTGTTTTAATCAGGCCCCTGGCATGTTTTGAGAGTAAGCATTGCTGTTATCTGCAAAGTTTTTTTATCTAATATATTATCTAGTCAAGGTCAAAACTACAGAATTCAGAATTTCCATCTTAATTTTAGTTGTTTTAGCCAGGATAGAATACATTGCTAATATCTGGCAGTATATTTCATTTGTTTCAAGACATTTCTGACTGTTTACAAGGTATTTCAGTTGATAATTTAATCTATTTAACAAGACAGAAACACCTTGAAGCAAGTATCTAAAACCAGTCTATCAACTCATAACCACATAACCAGACATTTTAACATTTATATTATTTTTATATAGCCGTATATATTTCTTTTATTTGATTGACTTGGCCATGTGTTTGCAAGTGCAATAATAATAGATAAGTAGCCAATCTTTTATACAAAATGTGCTTGCAATAATAACAAATTCTTTCAATAACTTTGTCACTTGTCTGGATTCGATAATGGCTCTGGAGAAAAAGAATTCCCCACTCCTCGTCTATGTTGTGATCTAATGCATAAAAGTGGATGTATTTTATTATAAATGTAGACCTATGGCTATGTCACAATATATGCCACATAATGAGAGTCTAGTTCTCCTCCAGTGTGCAGAAGACATACTCTTGTCAAAGCAGGGTGGGTCCACAGAAGAGCCCACCCAGGGCAGAGACACGGGGCTCTGAGGACTCTGCTCTTCCTCTTTACAGTAGTCAGCCATCCAGGAGCTTTTGGTGGTGTTGTATTGTTCTGAAACACAACAAGAGCTGTGTAGTTACGATGTACACCCACATATGCAAAGATTCTCCTGTAGGAACCAAACCGAAGCCTTCATCTTACCCATGAGCACGGAGGTGATGTTAATGTCCAGTCTCTGCTTGGCCCGAACAGCCATTTTGAGTCGCGGAGGATGGAGACGTCCGGCTGCCTGCTGCTGCCAGGACAGGAAGCAGGGCCAGGGCTCAACGAAGGGCTCCCAGCCTAAACCACACACATACAGTCATGTTACAGCGGTTTTATGATCAGGCTGGGTAAAACATGCTTGTTTACTTTAGTATTAGTAATATGACACAATCGTTTTAAAATTAGCAGACAGACTGACTTCCGTAACGTTATGAGTAAAAATACATCCAGTGTGTGGTGGAGGCTTACCTGACAGTTCTCTGTTATAATAGTCTCCTGACAGTGCAAAGCTGGCTGTGCCCTCCTGAGTGGAGCCGATTCTCTGCAGGATGTACAGCCCTGCAGCACATATCGCTCAGGGTGAATGTCAGTGACAGCTCGGATTCTTTTTTAGCAGACAGAATATTAAAGGAGACATATTGTGATTTTTCTGTATGTTCAGAAGAAACTATGGCATATGCAGATCAATAATTCACATTTTGTTCATTGTAAAAAACAGAATTTATCTAAGACGGCTCAGAAATAGAAGCATGTCCACTGATTCCTGTTCAAACAGCAGAATACGTAGATAAACCTCTTTGTTGTAAAAACGTACTTTAAAAAGACTACGCGACTACATGTTATACTCAGAGTCTGATTTTTAAAATAATCACAATTAAATACAGACACAACTCCATTGAGGCTCTTTGCATTTGATTGAAAATAGGGAACTACCCAATAACAAGCTAAGAGAAAAAGAAAGAACATCCTATTATGCTGTGGGCCCTAACAACAAAATGTGCAATGTTTCAAGAATTAAAAAAATAAATCAAAACTCCAATCTTTGCAAATCTCATCTCAGAAACAGATGAATTATTGATTTAAAAAAAGCCTTTGTCACTAACCTCCAAAACTATGTTCTTACATCTTCTGACTTCAAGCGTTTGGCAAAATGTTCAGCTTTTGTTGCATAGATTTTATAATATAAATTCAATGTGGCCAGTGGCGTGCTGGGATCATTTTTCAGCCCGGGAAAATTAGACCTTAGATTGGCCCATTTGTTCATTGAGTCACATGACTTAGCTTGTAGTTGTGTGGTTAAGATCTACGCATTGTAACTTTTGCCTTTTCAGCACCCACATTCAAGTCCCGCTCAGGAACCTCTTAATTTTTTTTTATTTTCATTGTTATCTTTTAACAAATATCTACTCCATCTCTCATACATTCTCGTCTCCAGTAGTAAACTACTTGGTTTTAGTCACGACATGGTCATAGTCCGGACTCAGCTCAGAGCTCTCCTCTGACCTCTCCTCTGCTCCACAGCAGTGCGCGCTCACACACACATGAAGGACGCGCTCACACACACACATGAAGGACAACTTGTGTCTGAATCTTTTCTCAAGTTCTGTGTGGAAATGCACTCCGTTCCACCGCGGTGCTTCGCGCTTATAAATCTGCTGAAGTGTTTGTTCATAAGCCGTTTTTGCTCGTAACTTCGAGAATATACAACGGATTTACCTGAAACAGAGTTTGACTGAGAGCTTATGAGACGTGGAACGTCTTTTTGGGCTCCAAAATGTGTCAAGAGTCTTTGATTATGTGCTATGTGCTGTGAATCACATCATAGACTTGAGCCCATCACTGTGCGCACATTAGCTGCTGCAGCTGTATGAGCCAAAAGTCAAGCGGCCCACCGGGAAACGTCCTGACTCTCCCAATTAGCCAGCACGCCCATGGTTGTGGCTCTTTCTGGTTACATAATAGCTCTCCTTTAATAACAAAGCTGTAAATTGGTTTGAAAAATACAGCCAATAGTCACGTTGAACTCACTGGAGAAGGTGAGCTCAGCCAAAGGATGTCACAGTCCAAACAGTCGTCGATAAAGCAGATACAAACACTGTCGGCTTTCAGCTCCAGCCCGACAGAGGAGTGCCGTGTCCTGAGCTTGAGTCTGCTCTGGCTCTGCTCATGTTCTCTGCGTTCTCCAGGAGCCAGGTGGCCGCCTGGTCCAGCTGACCTGTGGGAACATCCAGACTGTTAGCTTACATAGTTAGGTGAGATTTAAAGAGCTGTGTCTCACTTGCCTTTACAGTGCATCAGAGCTTTCTTACAGTCTTCTTTCCTAAAGCCAAGATCTTGTAAATGGGAGAGTTGAGAAGCTGCAAGGACAAATAATTATTGGAATATAAAACACATACAGAAATCTAGGTATTGGATCTGGGATTACCTATTAGAGATTCAGTTTTTCTGGTAAAACTGTCTTTGGGGGAGTTGGTTCTGGGCCTGGAGGGTTCTGTGAGTCTGTGTCCTGAGAGCCCCAAGACGGAAGAGACTTAGCGATGTCCAGAAAGAGCTGAATGTCATTGTAGGAAAGACGAATGGCCAAGCAGGGAACTGGATCTACAGATAGAAAAAACAGTTCAAGGGTTAAGTGGGCTTCGTAGTCTAAAGCCACGATTTCCACAGTCTGTTAAAGCGAAATAGTTGAGTAGACAGCCTTTTGAGAACAGCAGTATGACTAAGTAGAAGTAGTGTGCTTGACTAGAGTTGTGCAATATAGAATGAATTTTAGATAATATCGTGAATGTCATCTTCAAGATACGCAAAAACTGAATATCAAGTAAATGTGTAAATAAAAAAATGCAGAAAAAACAGTAATAGCTAATAAAAAAATATGTGTTAAGGCAAGTTACTGGTATTGTAGAATTCAGACAATAAGTCATTCAAAGTATTGTAAAAAACACAGGAAATAAGGGATATTGCTGCACTCACACTTGGAAAAGAACAATCATAATTCACAGTAAAGTAAAATTGTGTTACTATTTCAAGTGTTTTTATGTTTTTAACCAATTTTAGATTAGAAAATGCTTGTTCCTTGACAATCTCGTTTATTAAAAGTCAAAATACACTAAAAACATGCCATTTACCAAATTATATTTTTCAAGTCAATGCGATTAACATTTCACATTTATCTAATTAATCCTTGAATAATATATTTAATGTGTTGAGTTTTAACACATTCATGGGTATCACTTTAGACTAATTTACCTTATTTAGCCTTACTAAAGCCTTATTAAAGCATGAATAAAGAGTTACAATGAATGGACAAATCATCAATTAATGAATGCAAGTGTTTATTAAGGCTTAGTAACTGCTCAATAAAGGAGCTAAGATTAGATTTTGGGTTGAGGGGTGGGGCTTGTAGTAATTAAGTCTTTACTAAGCCTTAATGGCCGATTTTTTCATTAACTTCTCATTTGTTCATTAAGAATTAATCCATTATTCATGCTTTATTAAGAGTGTACTAAGGCAAATCAAGATGTAGTTAACATAAGGTGTAACCCATTTATGTTGGACTGACACAATATCATCTAAACATCATTATCCAGATAGGCCCAGAAATTATCAAGATATTCATTTTTTCAAAGTGGCCAGCCCTTTGCTGGACTGACCTCCAGCAGAGGAGGGATGTCTTCCACGTTGAAGGCATCCAGAAGACCAGAGCTGCTCTGGTATGTGGGGCTTCCACACAGCTCCACTTGGACATTGACTGGATCAATGATGGACAGGGCCGTCTCCTGCTCACTGCCCAGGCGACAGGAGAACACCTGAACACAAGAACAAGCACCACTCACATTATCTGGGACATTTTATCCATTCAGTACAGTGAAAAAACTTTACATTTAGACTTGCTTAAAATGATTTGGAATCAGAATTTTAATCCAGTTTGAGCTACTTTAAAAATTTGACTGATGCTAATTGTTTTGAGCAGAAAATGCTAGTTTCAGGTGCTATTGACAAGATTTTTAAGCAAATCTTTTCTTGATTCAAGCATTTATGGCTTAAAACAGATACAAAGTTGCTTACAATAAGTTTTTATATCTAGAAATATAAATCAGGAGAGAATATCTTAAAACAAGTCCAATAATCTTAGTAAGACTTGGTTGTATTAAGTGAAAAAATATTAAAATTAGTCTTTTAAGATATATTATGCTTAATTTTTTGCAGTGTTGGCAAATAAATTGGCTTGAAATAAGAAGCAATGTCTTGAAATCATTCAAACACTTTGAAACAAGAAAAATAATCTATGTTTCTACAATCAATTGAGATTACATTAGTCAAAATGCTTGAAATTAGGTTTAAAGATCTAAGCAACTTTAACTTGATTACAGTGAACAGTGAGTGTTTTCCCATGACAAATAGAATGAGATTCTTTATCCAAAGTAGATGTATTACCTCAATCCCAGCGAGGCTCCCAGAGAAGGGCCTGTCCAGCAGCCGAGGTTTGTACGTCAGGACTGTGGTGCCTTTCAGAATGATGGCGTTTGTATCCAGGCATGACGAGTCTTCTACCACCACAAACTCTGTGCCTGCGCAGAGCAATAAAAGGCACCACGCCATGTCATTTATTTAAAATCCAACTCAGTCAGGATGAAGGCTGACCAATGACAGGAGTGCTCAGTTCACAAATAGATCTTGGTACCTGTGACGTTGATCTTGACCTCCAGGCAGCGGTCTTGGCTCACAGGCACAGTGGACCTCTTGGTGACTACTCCACTCTTGACAGTCTTGGGCATGGTGACTGAGGAGCCAGAGTCCGTGCTGGTGTTACTGGGCCAGCGCTGCCTGGTCTGAGTTCCACCTGGGTTCTTCTCTGCAGGCATCCTCAGGAAGTCCTGCACTAGCAGCAGCCAGTCGAAGATGAGAAAGACCCGCAGGTTGTTCAGGACCACAGTGAAGGAGGAGGAATCTTTTGTGGATCTTCAGTTAAAAGCACACAGATTATTAGATATGTCAGTATATTTATATCTTCTTTTTCACAAGAAGAAACCATCACAGCAGAACTAAGCGACTTCAGCAGTAGTGCTCTTCCTATGGATCTCTTGTGTAAAAGCACTAGCCTTTCTCATTTTTGTGTATCTTTAGTATTGAAAAGAGGCAGTAAAAACCCATCTAAACACTTTTTACAAATCCAATAAAAACATAGTGCCGAAGTGTCTTAGGAGAGCTGGTGTTGGGTATGGATCTGGTCAAAATTCAGAAACTGCAAGTGCTGGATTTCAACCAGGAGGCAATCGAAAGAGCCGATGTATGCTTCAAAAATACACATGCACCCATCACAGAGACTCACAAAGACAGTGAATGAGGTCAAATGATCCTTAGTTCTGCTTTAATATCAAACGCATGATTTATCAACTGTTTTCCAGTTTGAAATGGAATAAAATGTACTACTTCTTCACTGTAAATATTTCAGAAAACAAGGTTAAGCTGCTTTTAAAATCAGTATAACAACTGAAGAGTCTTCTTTAAAGACTAAATACCATCAATAAAATAAATTGGTATTTAACATACCAAACTCAGCCCTCCAAGGGGTTCAAATTGGCCAGCAAAGGTACTGAGTGTCAGTCTGACTACATTTTAAGATGAAAGTATTATCCAAGTACACCAAATCAGTTTTATTCTGCAAAAGCATGTAAATAAAATACAATTGAATCACTATCTTATCACAAATAAACGTTTTATTACGGTAGGTTTGGTCCTGTTATATCCAGCCCACAATCCATCTTCCAAACTAAAATATTTGTTCTTATTTGCTGTTTTACTTTTCGGTGAGCACTACTTTACTGGAAAGTGCCTGAATAAATCTTTGTTTAATTCTGTTTGAGTCTTGGTTTGGTTCTGGTTTAGACCTGGTTTGGTTCTGGTTTAGTCTGGATTATTCTTTGTTGTTCGTTTGCTTATTGTTTAAAAAAAAATAGCAAGTATAGAGTGAGGTTAATGAGGTTGAAGTCTTTTGTATTTAGTTTTTCCACATCATTCTAAAGCAGGTGTTGTTTTACAGTGTTAAGACATGTCTTGTGATGTTTTGTGTGACTGCAAATTGTGATAAAAACGGTAGCCCAGCTTTAACATAATATTGCAGTTTAAAATGTCTAAATATCTAAATGAATAATCTACACAAGTGGCATTCTTAAGCATAACCTTGTCCTCTGACCTGTAGTGCAGTTCCAGCTGCAGTGAGGCGCGGTTGGAGCCGGTTTTGGAAGGCTGGAGGATGCAGTCGAACACATTGTGCTTGTACCCATCTCTGGTGTGTGCGTGTGGGTCAGAGCCGCGTGTGTCGAAGGCCAGCAGAGAGTGGGACACCAGGTTCACTGACTTGGAACCATTGGAGAAACTCTCGAAAAGCAGCTTGGATTTCATGAAGTCAAACCTAGTGAAAAATTAGATTTAGTTAGGACAAAGTGTTTAAGTCCGACCAATTTGCTCTAAAATGAATGTGAATCACCCTTCGACCAGTGGGAAAAGCTTCTTACCTGGCTAAAGAACCCTGGCCTTCACTCCCCTTAGGACAGTCCAAAATCTCCAGACTCACGTCCATCATGTCCACCAGGAAGGAGAAGGTGGTGTACACATCTCCACTGAGCACAGTCTGAAATGAACAGCATCTGAATAATCAGTATCATCAGCATTATTAGCATTATCACAGTCAGCATTCACACAAGCAGTGCACACAAGTTCAATTGTTGGTAACCTTTGTGTGAAAGAAAAATTCAAAATGGTCACTGAATTCATTCCAAACATACAAAAGTAACAATGAATATAAACCAAATCAAAACTTAGATTTTTGACTTTTAAAATAATAATAATAATGAAACAAGCCTGGACAAAAGTAATGGTATCCATAAGTTAATTTGGTTGCTTTTTGTGGCAATCACTGCAATCAAATGATCTGTTTAACTGTCAGTGAGACCTGTGTAATATGGCCCACGCCTCGTGAGCAAACAGGTCCAATATGCCTTAATAGTCTTGAGATTTCAATGTACACAGATTCAAGACACTCTGTGCCAGATGCAGCAAAGCAGCCTCAGAACAAAAGTGAGCCTCCTCCATGTTTCACAGTAGGACAGTGTTATTTTCTTTATACACACATGGACAAAATTTGTTGGTACCTCAATGTTAACGAAAAACTCACTGAAATCACTGGAAATTTGGTAAATTGCATGTTGACAAGCCACAAAGCCTTGGGGAGAATGTCCCTACTGTGAAACAGGCTCCCTTCTGAACTGGAGCAGTGTGCTCACGAGGAGTGGGCCAAAACACACAAGTCTTAGTGATAGTTACATAAATCGTTTGATTGCAGTGATTGCCACAAAAGGTTGTGCAACATAATATGAAGTTATGGATACCATCAGTTTTGCAACACGGTCTCTGAAGAAAACATCAAAAACCTACGACAAGCACATTTTCATGTCATTTTTATGTAATATACTACAAAAAGCCAAAACGTAAAATAACCACAAATTTTTGTTTAAGGTTAGCGTAAGTTTAGGCTTCAAGTTACTAAAATGGGTAAGTTTAGTGCTGGGGCTTGAGGTAGGTTAAGATTTACCCGTTAAACCCAAAGAAAATGTCGCCATTTGGCTTCAAACTAAATTTTATAATTATTTTTGTAATAATTCTGTTGATAAACATTTAAAAAATCACGGCTGATTTTGATTGTTTCTTCTTTCTTTCAACACATTTTGGTTTATTGTTACTTTTGTATATTTTGCATGTTTCAGTGACTATTGCGAGTTTTTCTTTCATTAACAGAGGGGTACAAACGTGTGTATTGAGTTTCTTACACAAATGCTGGGTCCTGCAGGCTGTACGGTCGTAAGAACTCTTCCACAGGTTCTCCCAGATTGTTCTCCAAAAGGCCCGGATCAGCCTGTAGTTTTCCCGGTCCAGAGAGCAGTGCACTGAGGACAGGCTGCCGTGGATGGTCAGGTCTGGCACAGCATGGCTCAACTCCCTAAACAAAACAGACACAATTAATGTTTGTGTCTTAGATCTAAAATCCCAATGAACTGTATGTTTTGTTTAGTGGCCTCACCTGTCCAGATTGCGCTCCACTTTGAGCTTGAGGCGGCAGCAGTCCTTCAGCATGTTAGCTCCGGTGCGTCGGACCAGGTACGATGGGAAAACCAGGTCTGAGGACTCTGCTGCTTTACCACAGCCGTCTGAAGGAAGTCTGGCAGCAGCAAAGATGTCCATCTCCTCCAGGTCCAGGGCGATACAGTCCAGCAGACACACATGTTCTTCTGGGAGGAGGAGAGAGGGAGGTGGTGCTCAGAGATTTAGAAGAGAGGGAGAAGGAGAGCTGGCTGAATGATTTATGTCATTTTGGTCTTTTAAAAATGTTATGACTTTACTTTGGCTTTTCATGTTTTAGAATTTAACATTGTTTCCAAAACACACATGATACCCTATAAGCCAGGTAAGGAGTGTAGAATCTGGACTGAACTACTTCATTTTAAATGTTCTTCTTGTGCAAACAAGCAATGCAATAATGATTTATTTTGACATGTAGCTTAAACAATGCTTTTCTTGCCAATAAATGCATTTAAGTGAGCAACACTTTTTTAATTGGGTTTTTAATTGGGTAAAAATAAACATGTAATTTTAAACATTGTTGAACATTTTATTATTCTATGTTGAAAATAAAATGTAAAACTTAATTTAATTCTACAACTATGTGTAATTCATAAAAGACACTTGCTACGAGTAAAGCGTTATACCTGGCACCTCCTCTGAGCCCAGCTCAGAGCCTGCAGCATGTGGTCGTCCCAGACAGAACCCAGAGGGGGCGCTGATCACACTGCGAGTCTTCTCCTCATCACTGCTTCTGTCTGCAGCCTTCTGAAGCCGCTCCTCCAGACACAAACAAGCACAGAGTTTTAATCACAGGTGTGTGGAGAATACAACAAGCAACACACAGAAAAGTCCATTTTCACTTTGCTGTAAAGAGTTGGATGGTTCTGATCAATGCTTTAGGTGTTCATTCTAGAGTGTTACAACTATGGCATGAATATGCTGAACAGAAACACAGAAAAGTGCGTCCCAGCCCACATAAAGGTGGCGTAGATATGTTTTTTAGTTGTAAATTACTAAACTTTGTGTTTTCCATCAAAAGGTAAATGATAAATGCTGCAATTGGTAAAAAAAGACCACTGAGTACTGTCTGATCTGAATAATTTAAAAAAATAGTTTTAATCAGGAGCCAAATGCTGCGCTCTGATTGGCTGTGCTTGGGTAGTCATCTGTAGTTTCACTTTATTGTTTGTTTAAAGAAGTTTATTAGCCGTAATTGCAACCAGTTTAATTAAAGAAGTTTATACGCCATAATTGCAACCAAAATGAATACATTTCAATATTAACCATGTGTCAAAGGATTTACAAGCGGAAATAGTCAGATTTAAAACCTAAATCATGTTTGCAGAGTGAAAACTACCTACCCCACCTTTAAAGCACAGACTCTGATAGATATTATAAAACTAGACTTTCAGCTGAAGCCAGTGTAGCAGTAAAATTGATCTGAATAATACTATAGTTAGCACCTGGGCAAAATAATTGGATATCCCAGCCTTAACTTTTCCCTTTCTATATCCCATTTCTATTTCATCAGCTCTTTTTTGTAACAACATTCTTGAACTAAAAACTATGGATATCTTTAAACAATATTCATGATATATTTTAATTCCATCTCTACTTTGCATTGTGCACAGCAAACAACAAGCCAAAGAGATCAAGTAGCATGCATCACATGTGGGAAAAGGCCAAAGCACTGCAAACTCAAACTCTAGATACAAAGAGAGTTTTGTTTAAGGTTATTGAGCCTAAAACCTGAGCAAACACCACAGAGCTTCCTGCACCAGTACCTTGTAATGGACGGGTCCTGTATGAGTTTGCATGCAGTATTAGGTTCTTCAAAGAAACACAAGATCATCAGAAGAATTTAACGTGTCGTATTATTTTCATTCGCTTCACTTTCATTATAAGACACTGATTAAAATACTGTACAGTATATACAAACTCTGTTTGGCGGTCCACTCTAGTTTCACTTTGCTGTCTGATCTGTAAAAACATCCTAAACCATAACTGCAGCAAAAACAATTTGCTGAGGCTAATAACCATATGCTGGAAGTAGTTGGACAGATTTAAATATCTGTTTCACTGGTGGCAAACTGGCAATACAGATTGAAATGTTTTATTCCTTTACTTACTATGATTTATTATTAGCTGCTGACAACGGACTATCTCATCCTGGTTCTGCTGGATCTCAGCGCAGGTTGATACCATTGATCACAATATTTACTGCAGAGATTAGAATGTGATGTAGGTGTCAGAGAACTGCTCTGAGCTGGTTTAAATCCTATTTAACCGAAAGTATCAGTTTGTTAATGTAAACCAAAGCTCCTCACAGTTTCTAATTAACCTGCGGTGTGCCACAGGCTCTGTACTTGAATCCTCAGAGATGACTGTTGTTGTGATTTTGAGGTATACAAAAATAAATTGATTGATTTGATGAATTGATACTTCTTTTAAAGTCAATGTTATGATGATTATTAAATGTTTTAATTTGTTTTGTATTGTAACTTTTCCTACCTTGAACTGCTTTGTGTATGAATTGTGCTAAACAAATAAATGTGCCTTGCCTTGCCTATACATCTGAATTTTAATGGTTATCTAATTCTATAAAACCTGTAAATCTCCAGGCGTGTTAGTCCAGAGCGGCGGCACATGCTCACAGATCCACTTGTACGACGGACTCACCAGACAGGGCAGAAACGTATGTGCCATGGTCAGTTTCTCTACCTTGTCCCGCAGAGAGAAGGTGCCGTGTGCTCCTGCGGGGAGGAAGCGGTTCTGCACTTTGAGCTGGCCCAGGTTCAGCACTATGACCCTGGGAGAGCGTGAGCTTTCAGGGATCACGATGACGGGAGCGCCAGCCTCTATGTCCAGCAGAACTCTGGAGCCTCGCTGGGGCTGGTCCCGCACCTGAAGAGGAACACACTGATGAGACACGGTACTGCAGGGAGATACTTCCTTTAACACAAGTACACACTGGTTTATACTTTATGACAACACAGCAGCAGGTGAAGGCAACGACGTAGTTAGTTAAAGAGGTTAACTAAGACCTTTTTGACTGTATACCAAAACTCTAATGTCAATCAGAAAAAATTTAAAAAAAAAACGAAAAAAAAACACAGCCCTCATGTTTGAGGTTTCTGGGCTGAGTATGATGCTAACTCTGTGTAGAGCTGTGTGATTATGACAACAATGAATATCTCAATATTTTTTGGCATATCTCGATGACAATATTTTATCAGTTCAACAGACATGTGTTAACACATGTATTGAACGTTTAGTTGACGTCAATAGGTTGTGTTCACTCTGTAGAATTTGATGATCCATTCACTGTTTGTACAATGCATTTGTAGCTGATTGATCCAAATCTCTATTGAATATGCTTGGCTTACAGTATATAATGTGATGTCATGTGAACGCAAACTTTTGCCAGACAAATGTGAAATTAATCACAAAATTGCAAAATATGACATTCGATAAAGCTTACAGCAAAACTTTTTCAAATTTTATTTTTTAGTTTTCTATTCAATGTAATCCCTCATTTGTCCATAGTAGAAATATCATCTGGACAGTTGTCATCTGGACAGTGTATTTGAAGATCGAGATGTTTCAACTCTCATCCGAAAGTCATTTTTAATCTGATGGAAGTGACCTGAGAACTGGCTGTATTTATACTAAACTGAGTTAAACCCTTAAAGTGCCCATAACAGGTTGAACTACTCATTTCATAAAGACGTAGTTAAGATCATTAGGTTTTACTACACATTTTTCAAATTTCCTTCGAGTTTGGTAATTTTTAGCATTAAAAATGTACTTTGTGTTCATAAATAATGACATCACGCTAGGTAGTTGCCTGGAGACCATTTAATAAATTGTGCCAAAACTCCTCTAATGTAACAGGCTTTTTCTAACTTGAGCCATAAAAGTACGCTAGAAAGCACTTTTTTGTTTTAAGTGTGTTTACAGGGCCGTAAAAATCTGTCTTTCAAAGAAAATTGAAAATGTTTTTGTCTCCTTAGTGTGATGTCATCAGTTTAGAATCTTGTTCTTGATTAACGTAAAGCTAGCATTTATATTTACAACAGGTGTTAATCTACTAAATTTAATGAAAATTTGATAAACGTAAAAACTTGTCATGCGCACTTAAGCCCTGTCCCTGAGGAGGGGCTACATCCTATAAACTGTTCATAAACTGGATTAGTGGGTCATATGCTTCCTCTCTATTGTTATATGCTTCCCCTCTATAGTTAATCTGTTTCCTCTCTATTGTTCTAACTGAGCCTGACTAGACTGTTTCAAGTCCCCCAAATATCCACATGCTAACCTACCTGTGAACAAACTGGAGTGGTAAACAACTGACCTGGTCCCAGTAAGTCACTGAGACTGTGCTAAGAATCTAGATTTCCTTCCCTGAACCACTGAACCACTTTATGAACTGGTTTAGGGTGAAGTCCCTCCTCAGGGGCTGCTAAACTCAGTTTAGTATAAATACAATCACTTCCATCAGATTGAAAATGACTTTCGGATGAGAGTCGAAACGTCTCAATCTTCAAATAGACTGTCCAGATGACAACTTTGAAGCCTTTCTACCATAAGTGTTTTTGTATGCGCAATATACTTGATATTCAATTTTTGGATATCTGAAAACACCATTCAAAATATTATCTAAAATTTTATATTTTGCTCAGTGCTACCTGTGTGAGTTAGTAATTGTTGCAAATGAGTCCCCGGCTAAGCTATGAATAAAAATGTTAAAATAAAAGACATTTAATGGAGCTGCATGCTGAGGTGAGTACTCACAGCCTGGCCCTCCATGGCGGCCCTTTGTCGGCCCAGAACGTCCTGCAGTTGGAGAAAGTGCTGGATAAAGGCCACCACCTCGGCCTGGAAGCGCTGCGTGTGAACGTACTGCACTGACGCCATCTGCAGAGACACCCGGACATCACAGTCCCGCTCCAGCCACGGGTCCGGCTGCCCGTACCTGCCCCAGGACAAACGCCATCACAACTCTGGAATCATGATCATGTAAGAAAAACAGCTACATACTTATGGATATTAAAAACTAGCGCTTCAGCTCCTCTTGTAGTGAAGCGTTCTCGGTACAGATCTCCGTGTGGCGTTAGGTCACTCAGGGACAAACTTCCCAAACTGCCTTGCAAAGCTAAATCACCATCTGTTATACACAGACAGAATTAACATATAGTTCATTGGCGTTATGTAAATGAGTTTTATTTTGAGTCATACCCAGCATGTCCAGATGAGCCGACAATTTAGAAACACTGGCCCGAGCGAGTTCATTTGCCTTTTGCTCAGGACAAGAGACAAAGAATGTACCTGCAAAAAACAAAAAACAAAAAAACAAGGAATTAAAACATCTAAGCCAGAGTTTTGAGTCATTTACTAAAGAACTGTTAAGTGATAAAAATCTCTGTGAGCTATCTGATTCTTTTTAAAGGCACAGCTTAGATTTATTACTGTAATATCAGAGGAAAAATGCACAAACACAGATGTCATTGGAGCTGGGCAACAGATTTAAATGATACTGTGAATGTTGTTTTGAACATATGCAAAATTGTGATAATATCGTGCAGTGTTTAGGTGTGTGTACTGTTTTATGTGTGCTTTCATTTTATGTCATGTCTATTTGTATATGTCTTAAAGACAAGGCATTACTGTATCTGAATTTGTACATTAACAGGAAAATTAGTTTATATTGGGAGATTGCTGCACTTTTGTGATTAATTTGACAAATATTTGTTTGATAATCAAACACACTAGAAAAAAATCTTAAATGAGAAAACAAGGGACTATATGTGCCTAGATTTAGTAATATTTTACATGTTTTTAGTAGATTTTGCTGACAAAATAAGTATAAAATATCTAATTTTACACACATATTGACAAAAAAAATCTTGTGTCTAGGGCTGGGCGATATGGCAAAAAATGATTATCACGATTTTCCTGGAGACATATCACAATTTGATCACAATTCTTGTAGACTATTGTCTTTTGCCTTTGAGGTAAATACAATCATCTGCTTTGTCTGAAAGTTTCTACTCTACTGTGATTGGTTAAATCCAGCTGTCACTCACTCAAAAGACTGACCAGTGTTGCCAGATTTTCAGAAAAAACTTGATGAAACCTTTGAAAAAATCCAAAGACAAGCATAAATAAAGTTATTCAAATAATGGATTAATTAGAACTATGTGTGATAATACCATTTGGGCATTTCTAACACTAATAACAGCTTTTAAACATATGCTAAAATTCCATGTTTCAGTCATAAATAGATTTATTTTTGTAAATCAAACATGGAAATTAGCTAAAATTCACCTGAAACTGCAGCACAAAAGACCTCAACACATGACCTTCAAAAGACTATTAACCCCATAAGGAACCAGCATTTATATCCACTAAAACGCCTGACAAAAACTGTCTAACTGTCAAACAGAATCTGTTTCTGAACCCTTTGGTCTTTGTGAAGCTGAGGCTCTACAGTTTTGGCTTCTGATCTCTAATTGACTCTCATTAAAAAGTAGAACTAAACCTTTACAAAAGAAAATCAGAAAATAATTTCCGCCTCAAAAATGTTTGGCAAATATGAACAGCTGTATAGCTGGCTGGCTGTATAGTTTGAGCAAGATTGGGGTTTTTACAATTCCTCTTGAAAAGCTGAAGGTAATTAACTAAAAATGAGTTTGAGGGACTTACAATAAGTTCAAAAATGTTCACAGAATTTTTAGAAATTTTTTCGAGAGCATTTGAACAAACACTGAGCTATCTTAGAATGGCTGATTTGACTATAACTAAGAGAGTTACATCTACTGTTTTTGTTCTAAATGTATAGAAAGTAAATAGATTTGTTTTATGAGAAAATTAACAAAACTGAAATAATTAGGGGAAAAGTCGGAGTTACTGCACATCCCCTTGGTTCCTTAAGGGGTTAAAAACAGACGTCCAAAAAAAGAAACGATCTTGGCAACTCTGAGGCTCCAAGAAGTAGGTTGCATTAAATAGAGAAATGGGAAATCATGATTTGAAAAAAGCATACTGTCACAACAGTGAGCTCACAATTCAATTTTTAACACGATATTGTCCAGCCCTACCCGTGTCCCTGAGATAATAACAAAATTTTACTTTATTTAGGACAAATAAATCACAATAAACACTAGATGATTCAAACAGTTTTAAACTTATTAGAATATTTAAGTTTGTTGTTTTTCCAGTGTAACTACCGTAATATGAACACAGAATTTAACACTTTTATGTTAAAATGACAGTACAATATCGTCCAACTATCGTTATTGTTAGATTGCCAAAAATGATCCAGATAATCATTTTTGTCAACATCGCCCAGCCCCAGATGTCCTGTTACTCCCGTGTACCTTCAGGTCTACTTTAGTGTTGACGGCCTGTCCCTCTTTGTCCTCTGCGTACGTCTCACA
This sequence comes from Mugilogobius chulae, assembly GCA_038363315.1. Taxonomy (NCBI): domain Eukaryota; kingdom Metazoa; phylum Chordata; class Actinopteri; order Gobiiformes; family Gobiidae; genus Mugilogobius; species Mugilogobius chulae. The sequence goes on from CM076414.1 coordinate 8,094,399, forward strand.
CACAGGCTGAGGGGACGTAGCCGTGATCTTCACCGCGTGGTTGTTGGCCGTGGAGCCGATGCCGAAGAAGTCCAGGATGACCACCCAGGTTTGAAGTGTGATGAGGACGTCCAGGCAGTTAAAGTCCACATCCACGCTGCGGCCCACGCCTCCGTACCGCGTCCTGAACTCCGGGTGGGCCTGGTCCACCAGCAGGATGTTTATGTGCACCAAAGAGTCGTCAAAGTCTGCGCCGCGCTGAGAGGCCGTCCTGTGGAGAGGGAAGTGAACGTCATCAGTCTAAATGTATTTGTGCCGAAAATACAAGAAAATACTGAAAAGTAATAATTGTGAACAGTGGTGAGGTACTTAATTTAGTTAGCTAAGTCAATTCCAGACACAAAAGCCATAGAAAAAAAAAAAAAATAGGTAATAAAAAAACAAACTCTACTCAAACTAAATAAATAACAAAAACAACAATAAAAAAATAATATTAGTAATATTATTATTAATATATCTTTACTTTTTTGTATTTATTATTGTTTTTCATGAATATTATCATCTTACTTTTAATTTATTATTACTTTCTGTTGGTTTTGTTTTGATTTTTGTAACATAATCAATGGCCTCCTTTGCTTAAACAATTTAAAAAAGATCACACAAAAAAGCAATAAAAATTATATAAATTAAATTTAAAAAATTTTTGTACATACTCAGCGTAGAATGTAAAATTATTTCAGAAAGATTGAGATTTAATAAAACATCAAACAGTAATCTGCTTGACGATTTTTATTCAGCTGTAAAAATGTAAAAGTGTAATGTAAATGTAAAAACATCTTAAAGTTGGGGTAGCTAACTTTTTTAGTTGTAAATTAGTAAACTTTGTGCTTTCAACTTAAAAGTAAATAATACATTCAGCACTTAGTGAAAAAATGAGACCTCGAATCAGGAGCCAAATGCTGCGCTCTGATTGGCTGAGCTTGGGGTGGTCACTTTAGTTTCACTTTGTTGTTTGCTAAAAGACATTTATAAGATATGACTGCATCCAAAATTAGGGATGCACCAATCCGATACTGGGATCGGATATCGGTGCCGATCCAGGAAATTTAGCTGGATCGGGTATCGGCTCTATGATATCGGTTCAGCCGATACCATTGTTGTGCCTATAATTGGACATAATGAGACAAAATTATTGACTGGTGTTGATCTAGAACGTCTCATATTATTGAACGTTTTGTTCAGATATAGTTGTTAAGTTGTGGCTTGCACAAGAAATAACAGTAACATGACGCTATATGACAAAACTGCTCATGTTTTGATAAGAAATAAGTTTTTACTCTAATATCGGTTGATATCGAGTATCCGTAGATACTTAAAGTCCAAATATCGGAATCGGTATCGGAACTGAAAAAGCTGGATCGGTGCATCTCTATCCAAAATTAATACACATCAATATTAACCATGTGTCGAAGGATTTATGAGAGGAAGTTGTCAGATTTAAAACCTAAATCAAGCTTGCAGTGTGAAAATCAGCAGCTCCACCTTTAAGGGCTGCGAGGTTTTTTTAACCTTGCAGCCCTTTCAGGCAATCTCAAACATTTTTTTTTAGTCCAGTTGTAGTGCAGTAGAAAGCACAGATATGGTGAAGTACAAACAAAATGAACATAAATAATGTTTTATATTAGTAGGTCTGGGACGATGTGCCTTTGTATGGTACGACACCATCATAGTATTTAGAGCCAGATTTGATTATTTTCTTGTTGTCTGGTCTTGGTGTTAATAATTCTAAATGAGTATGAATGTTTGTCCATACCTGTGAGTTGGAGAAGGAGGTGGGGTGCTGGGACAGTCCGGTTCTTCTTTAGCCTTGCTCCTGCTTGCCGACGGTGTGCTGGGGTGTCTCTGATAGTGCTGGAAGACGTTCTGAGCTGCTTCTATGTGAGCGGGAAGAGAGCGCGGCATGTCCGGATACTGGACGTTGGACACAGACGGGCAGCTTTGAGATAAGTACTCCCTGGCGGTAAACGTAGAAGGCTTTGGAGCTCCTCTGGACACCATTAGATGTTTGTATTTGGATTCTGGATTGTGCTCCAACAGGTCCTCCATGAGAAGTGAGCGCAGAGCCAGCTGTACAGCCAGGAGCTGGGGATGATCTTTGCTTATGTCGCCTTCTAGATCGTGAAAGCACAAACTCACCAGACCCTGAGAACCCTGGGAGTGAAAAAGATCAAGTTAAAATTGGACATCTACACTAATAAAAAACTGTAGGTCAAATTTACAAGGCTTTCATCTTGATGGACTCATTTATGTTAAACATCAATGGGATAAAGATTGTGGGGTTTGAATAAAAATGATTTGGCAATTGTAATCCAAGAGTAAATTTGGATTAGAAATCTCCAAATTATATAAAAATTAATACTTATACTGTATTTTGTCTAAGTATATGACATCATAAAATTAGTTTTTATTAATCTGACCCACAGCCATGGGTTTTTTTGTGAGTCCCTGACGCTATAGGACCTGTTGTAGGCTGTAAGAGCACCTGGTTACATCTCATATCTTGAGCCCCACTCAGTCATGTCCCAAATTAGCACGACACTGCTCCACGCAAACATAATGTCCGTGCTATAGCGCGCGTGCGTGTGTATAAGCCCACTCGCAGCCGAGGATGAGAGCAGGTGAGAGAAGATGCCAGTCTGACCATCAAAGTGATTTTTTTTTTTTTTATCAGAGCAAGCACTTTCAAGCATGTAAACAGGTCAAAAACAAAGTGCAAAAAAAAGCTGATGTTAAACTGACTTTGTGACTGAATGTGCTACGAGTGGACGTGAGCGCATCGGAACAGTGGAGAGTAAGACTTTCTTGAACACAAGAAAGTTTTAGTAGCGATTTTGGTATAAACTAGTAGCCAGAGTCGTCATATGGCACAGCTTTGCTGCTCATGTTGGGGCCATGCACGCAGCAGCCTGCATTCATAAAATAAAGAATATCCCTCGATCAGTTGGGAGTGATCAGAGCAGAAGGGGTTAGACCCTGAGTGGAGGTGCAGCAGCATCCACAGCACCCCACTTCCCGCAAATATGCATATGGAGAGACTTCGATTGGAAGTGCATGGTTTTTTTACACTAGTCCACAAATCAAAGATTCGGGCATATTAGTTTGGATATTGGCAAACCAAGTCCATGTTTTTGGTCCTGAAATGTTATAATACACAAATAAGTAAGTCTGTCTTGTAAATTGTAATTGTAAGTTTTGTCTCCTCAGGGGGTCTCCAACCTTTAAGTTAAATGGGCACAGTTAAATGAAACATAAGCCATTTTTCATTTAGAAGCAGACACAACTTACAATCAGTGATGTGACCAAGACAGTAAAGCCGACCGCACACTAGAGGAGTTTACGATCGTTTGCGGACATTTACAACAATATTAGTCTTGCAGTGAGAACAGAGACGACACAGACTTGTGAGGCGCAGCAGCGAGTGGAGAACAGTGTGTGTGTCACGTGATCGAGCACAGAGGGCCAGATTTATCAAGCATTTGCTCATGTGCATAACAGGTTAGGGGGAGCAAAAACTTAGCATAGCTGACATTTTCTCTAACACAGACATTAAAGATGCAGAAATTGAGGTGGTGCATATATGTTTTGTCTAATATGTTATATGTACATCTTCTAATATTAAAGTTTGCTCCCAAATAACATGATTTATTTATTTTTCTTTTCCAGTCTGCACCCGCAATTTAGCACCTGGCTTGATAAATCAGGTCCAGAGTGTTTTCCTTCATGTTCGCGGTTATAAAAGTGAAATAACAGCAGTGGTGATAAAACGCCAGTGGATTAAAGCGGGTTTATAAAGGTCACAGGACAGCGGAGGCTCATTAGATGTAAGAAGCTGTTACACTGACAGATTGTGAGGGTCAAATGAAAAAGTTGAAACAAACAATGTTGACCATGTTCTATAGCCTAGTAAAGGTGCTTCTCACATTACTTAAGAAACAGGTGTACTAAAATTAGATCCTGTGACATTGGTACCTGCGTGAGATCCGTGTTGAGCTGTACTTGTAGTTCCGGCACATGAAGAGTGATTTTGAGCTGTGTGAACGCAGACTCGTCGGGTTTGGGTTCGTGCGCCTGCAGAGACAGCGGGGAGGAGAAGCTGATGTGAGGAGGGTCCGGGCAAACATACCCCCGGGTACGCTGGGGAAACGGTGAGGTCGCGTGCTGGACGGGGTAGGAGGAGGAGGGGTGGGGGTTGACTCGGAGTGACCCGCTGATCCTCCATCAGGGACAGGCTGTCGAGGGTCTGCATGACCTGCTCGTACACGGGTTTGCAGAGGAACACCTGAAGGAAAAGGCACACGTATCAAACAGTCTTGAAAAATAACGGTGAGTCTGTATGTGTTTGCAAAGGTGAGGTCAGGAAAAAAAAAAAAAAACTGGATACATTTGGGTTTGGACACATTTAATTGGGATAATGCTTTTGGAGTGAGTAGTAGAATGGGATCATAATGTATCTTTGGCTTTTATTTCAGAAACCAAACCGAAGTTTCAGGTAAAATGACACATGACAGACATTTAGAGAAGTATTATACGTGAGGATGCTTATGCCTCTTTGTACAAGGCACTTTTTTGCTCTAAACCTTCTATACTTTAACGTAGGACTGCAACAAACAATACTTTTGGTACTTGAGTATTTCTATAAATTAATCGATTACTTGCTTAGGTCATAAAAGTGAACTTTTTTTTTTATTATTTGACCAATACTGGTAAAAAGAACGTTTAGGAAAGTTTAAATTTTATGAATTCATATACATATTATCCAAACGTCTTGGATGAAAAACTTTTTTGTTTATTGTAAAACACATTTCATGATTGTGACATGTAAAATTTTTTTATGATTATGACGTGTAAGCGATCACATGATTTAGTCACATGATCATGTAAAACACATGTGGGTCTTTCTTTATAAAAAGCCCTGATGAAGACCATAATGGTCAAAACGTGTTGGCATCCCTTCACAAAATAAAGGACTTTTAATTTACCAGTCAAAGTGCCTCGGATCTTTTGTGCCTCATCTAACTTGCACTGGAAGGCAAGTTTTTGCAGTTCTCAATGATTCTCAGACATCCTCGAAGAGCACCTGACTGTTTTTACTATCTACTGGTTGACTATTTTAGCATACATTTTTTGATCCAGTGAAGCACTCACTATCGCCGTTTTTTCCTTACATATTATCTTAATTTGAGCAGATTTAGCTTATCAAGCAAAATCATCTGTCAACTGATTCAAGATTTCACTTCACTTGGGTTCGTTCGCACCACGGTAGGCTGGGAATTTTTTCCTTTAACCAATCACGGCACCTGAACACATCAGTGGAGTAAAAGAAGTTGAATGTAAACTTGTTTATAAGCGATCTTCCTGTTTTTGTGCGGCAAAGTTTCAAAGCAAAGGTACAAAATCAAATTCTATGTTTATTTTTGACACAAGGTCAAAAAAGGTCTGCTATCTCAACTCAGAGTGGCTCTGGCCCATACACCGATTCATCTTTGTTTCATGGTTGACTGATTGTAAACACAGAAAAGGTAATGTCACATTTTATCACATTACTACAAGAAAGAAAATGTGAATTTTGCTTTATATGTGTCCAGTATCTCTAGAGACCTCCCTTAAGAATGTGTATGTTATTGCACAGAACACAGATGTTACCTGAACAGGAGTGATAAATTTCCCCTGCACTTTCAGTAAGCCTGAGCTCCTGCAGGGCTCCTCTGTGCTCAGGAAGGCCACATGACTGTCCTCCTCCACTGGGACCTTCTCCATTGTGAACTGAATGGTGGTGTCTTTAAGGATATGGTAAGCTAAAAACACATACACCCAGTAAGAAGACATTTAAATCTGAAAATATAAAAAAGCGTCGAAAACATACATACCTTTTCCACGAGTGAGCGATTCAAAAAAGTCATGACGTGTGAACTGGACCGTGCTGAAGCTCTCACCGAGATCAGATGCCGCCTCCTTGTCTGTATGTTTCTTCTTCAAATCCAAATGACTGAGGTTGAGTGAATATAGCCTGATGTCCCTCACTAACACCTGCAGCTGCTCCTCTTCGCAGCCCTGACCCGTGACAATGTTCTGGATAGATATTCTCCCTAAATGACCCACCAGCAGCTCCGTGTGACCTGGCTTACGCGGGATAGAGACCACCGGTGATTCGATCTCAATGTTTAAAGTGAGTTTGACTAAGAACGTGTCTATGCTGCTCTGGGACTCCTCCAGCAGATCCTCCTCCGTCTCGTCGAATGGAAAGCCCCAGCACTGGCTCTGCGTGCGTGTTCTGCGAGAGGGCGTCTCAAACAGGGACACCATTCCGCTGTACTCGGCTGTTTTCGTGGCCAGGACCGTGGACACTTTGGAAGCGGCACTTTTCAACATGGAGCGGAAATTGTCCTCCACCTCGTTGGCCGAAAGTGACAGCTCCTTCAGAAACTTGGGCGAGTGGTTGTAGTGCAACGACGCCATTTCTAGCTGCAATAAACATTCACCTAGAAGAGTACAATAGAAAAGGTTTCAATAGTTTTGGACTGTGTTCATTACAATATTCAGACAATATTAAGTAAATTTAATAGAAATGTGCAATGTAAAATGTCTTAAAGTAGACCTACTGTGTTTTTCTGTCTATTTTGGAAGAAACTATGGCATATGCAGATCAATAAGTCACATGTTGTTCATTGTAAAACACAAAACTGATCTAAAATGGCTTAGAAATAGAAATAGGTCCATTGACTTCCTATTCAAAACTGCAAGGCAATATATATGGAATTTTAGATAATATCATGATGTTGTTTTCAAGATATGCAAAAGTTGAATACCGAGTATTGTGCAAAAAAAAAAACATGCTACAAATGAAATGCTGTACTTTGAATAAAAAGAAATGTACTGTACTTTTTTAAAAACAATACAAGTTTAAACATATACTGTATCAGAAATGGTACATTAAGTAATTTAAAGAGTTTAATTAAACAGGAAAATTAGTTTAAAATTGGAGATTTTAGCACATTTAAGTTGATCTGACAAAATATCATCCAAATATTACGATCGAGATTTGCCCAAAAATTATCGAGACATTCATTTTTGTCAATATTGCCCAGATCTAGTTCAGCAGTTTTTATTTGTTTGTTTTTTGTTGGAAAGTGTCTACATGTCTACACAAAATTGAACCCTGTCTGCATGTTGATAAAAAGGTTGTAATTTTGGAGATATATTTAAAGAGCCATAAAAAGCATTTCTTGTAAAGTACAGTACATTATTTGGGTCAATTCACTACAGAGTTTGAGAGTCAACAAAAAATTGGTCTAAGGCCTGCAATTGCCCTTGGATCATAGTTTAGACATTGATGCTTTACAAATTCATCTAATATTGGCATATTTCTAAAAGAAATGTAATAACATTTGATGTAGTGCCTACTTCTAAACTCACCTTGAGATTTTTCCAAAAAGTGAAAATTCAAAGCTTGACACGGAGCGCTGGCCATTTCAGAAAGCAACGCCGCACCATCCGTATCCGAGCAGTCCTCCACGTTACCGATGCTGACCACAAACTGACTTTGGACAGAGTCGTGAGTCAGGTCCACCAGCTGCAGAGATCCCAGCGAGCCGTGTACGTCCATGCGACTGCCCAAAGAAACGTTCACTTTTGTGCCGGCGATGCTTGCCGTTGCGATCTTCAGACACTTCTTTTCCGCACCCAGAACGCAACCCGTAGACACCGTGCGAAGAAGGAGCACGTTCAAACGCTGGATCTCCACAGTCAGTTCCGTGTTTTGATCATACGTGACTTGGTAAGTTCCGTTTTCTTCGTCGGAGGTAGATGACTGGTTTGTCGTTGAAACCAAATCGTTCTCCTCCTTCGGGAAAGACTTCTGCAGGAATTTAAGAAGCTCTACCATTGTTTCAGGATTCAGAATGATGTCTAAGTTGTTGACCTGCATGGTGGTGACCTGAAGAGAGCTGTCTAAATTCATGGAAGGACAGTCAGAGCTTACAAACTGATACTCCAGCTTTATTAGCGCGTTCTGGTCTTTGAGAAAAGCACTGTCCAGAGCCGCTCCCGTAGATAGTTCCTTCTGCAAGCCCTGCTCAACTTGGACCTTCTCTTGATCCGAAATAGGAGAAGAAGGTTGGCTCTCCCTCAAGCTGCCTGTGGGGATGTCGAAACTCAGATGTTTGTGAGAAGCCACCAGCAGGTCGAAATCCGAGCCGTACGTTTGTAAAGTGTCTACGAGCAGAAGACCATGGACGGTTAGCGAAACTTCGGTGTCGTACGGTCTTTTGACGAAATGCGCGTTGGTTCCGAAGACTTTGAGAACGGAGATGTAGCGGCCCTCGCTCTCCACGCCCAGCTGCATGTAGTTGATGTTGAACTCAGCTAAGAGAAGACGAGATTCCACCAGGACTTCTCGCGTGTGCTGCTCCAGAGTCATCACGCTCTGGGTTAAGTTCTTGGTTGATCCGTGGAGCTTCCAAGAGCTGTTGTCTCTCTTGAAGATGTTCTGATGTCGGAAAGGATCGGCCGGTTTGGGGTTTGTGTTTTTTTCCGAGCTGCTTCTTTCTTTGTCGGTGGAACCTCCAAGTCTTGCCAAACAGCTTCTCAAAGCGGACATTTTCTCGAAGTTGATGTGGACTTTGAGATCGGGGAGAGTTCCGGAAAGCACGGCTCCGGGTAGCTGAGGATCGGAAGTGTAGCGAAGTCTCTGTTCCAGCTGAAGGAGAACGTTAAACTTCTCTACGACGTGAGTGGGTCCGACCTCGCTCTCCTGAAGATGCTTCCAGTTGTCTTTGCAGTGGCCGACCATGATCTGCAGGTCTTTGAAAGACAAAGAGTATTTTTCATATAGTTTTTTTCTACAGGCAAGAACATTTTCGGGAGAGCGTAGGCTGGGTATTTCTGGGCTTTTTAGCGGTTCTTTTGAAGGTAGGTTGAGTTCTGGAGGAGGAGATTCAGGCGGAGTGGCTAAGGAGTCTGGAACTCATCGTCGCTCATGTCTTCCAGTTCATGAGAGGCTTTGGAGTGAGTTTTACCGTCGTCTGTAAAAACAAGAGAAAGGTGCAGTAGTGGACAAAGAACTAAAAATACAGATACAGGTAGAAAAAAAATATTAAAGTAAAAGTATCCTGTATAATTTCAACTTAACAATAGTTGAAAATGTACCCTTTGGGTAAAAAGGTAAAGATACTGGATTATAGAAATATTAGTTTCAGTTCCAGTGATCTTGATGAGAAAGTGAATAAATAACATGATTTTGTATTTGTTTACTTTTGTCAAAACTTGGGTTTTCAGCTCAACATCTTTAGTCACGTGTTTCTCAAACTGGGTGCCCTCAGGCTGCCTCTGGTGGTACTTGAAGACATCTGTAGTTAAAATTAGGGCTGTGCAATTAATCAAAAAATCGAGAGATTGAGGTTGAAGTCAAGTGATATCGAATCATCAATTATAACCAATCCTTTGTCAAGAAAAACTTTTGGAGCAGAAGTCAGACTTTGAGGCAGAATGATGACAAGTAATTTAAAACAAATCTAATAAATGGAACATTTTTTTTATACAATGGAATTTAAAATTGAGATTGATCAATATGTGGGATAAGATGTGATTATATTTTTTCCAGTTCGTCCAGCTCTAGTTTGAATATTTGTTTAATTTAGAGCAGTGCTCAAAGTGAAGCCCTTGGGCCAAACTTGGCTCACCAGAGGGGCTAACTTGGCCTGCAAAGGGATGCAGAAGTTTGCTCTGCTAGTCTACAGAGTAAATGTTGGGTTGGTTATCAAATCAACTCAGTTCACCTAAAACATGTTATTAGACAGAAAAGCCATTTAATCATAATTGCTTTTAAAATAAAGTTTCTAAATGCAATACAATGTCAGAGTTGGGCCTCGGTACATAACATGATACATTTTGGCCTGCTGAGGAATAAATCTACACATTTTGTTCGGCTAAGCCAACAACTTTGGGCACCCATGCACTAAGAACAAACAAATGTGTTAGTCTTTTGGGCTAAGCATTCTTTAGAACTGTCTTATCTATGGCTTACCATTGTTTTAGACTTGATTTAGTCCAATTTTGATCTGACTGGTTGTAATGAGAAAACCAAATATTATCTTAAGTGGTATTTGATGTGAAAAGTTTGAGAGCCACTGCTTTAGTCAAAATGTTACCATGGCTATTCAAAAAATCTGAGCACTTTTTTGTGATTCACTATAAAAATGTAGTGCAATAAAAAGTACACTGTCAATTTTTCACTGAACCGTTTCAAAAATATCTTGAGCGTTATAAGAACTAGAATAAAACCACATATTAACATAAAAAAAGTTCTGAAAGTTAAGATGTGCAAAAACGTGCTGTTACCTTGAGAGTTTGTGAGCAAAATCCTTCCTAAGTCCACAACTACAAGCATGGGGTCCTCGGACTGGAAATTATCCGGAAAAATGACCTGAGGAGCACTGATGTCCAGCTTCATGGTCCAACGTTTACTGTTCTCCTGGAAATACAACATACAGGTTTGATTAAAGAATTGCAAACTAGAACTTACATTATAAACTGGTTTTGGTTTGTACTTTGCATTAGAGATTGACCAATATGTTGTGGGGTTTTTTGGCCAATACCGATGACGACTAAATCAATGGCTGATTTTCTTATTTTAGTTTTAGCTGGGATTAGTGTATATAGCCAAACAAATAAACAAAAAGTTAAATCTAAACTTTTAATTTGTCTCACAGTTTAATGAATAAAACATGTTTTTGCACATCACAGAACACACAGTGACATAAAATATTATCATCACACCACACTGTAAGCTAGTGCAGTAATGAGCTGTCTCTGTATTAAAGCACTTGAGTTCACATTGACAAACAAACAAGATCGGATCGAGCTTGTACTGCAGCCAAAGTCATAGAACAAGAATAAAACTTTACTTAAAGACATATAAAATAGACAGTTAAAATCAAAGCTGCAGACTTAGAAACGAAGAGAGGTAAAGTCTTATAATATACGATAAACTGTAAGACTTATAATAAGTCTTACCGTTTACTTACTAACTAATTTTGAGCTCAGCTGATCACTGTGAGTGTGTCTTAGAAAGACTGCTGCGGCTAACAGCACCCAAACAAGTGCCTGATCAGAGATTGGCCAAAATTAAGACCGATATGCAAAAATATCAGCCCCAAAATATTGGCCATACTTTGCATTATAAGTATTTCTTGATAGCAGTATTTGTTTTGATTTGTATCTATGCATTGAACAGTTCAAGTCAATTTTAAGCCACGTGACAATAAGATTTAATAAATAAAATTGATCAATAATTACATACAGTTGCCATTTTGCATTCATACTGGAAATTGTAATACTATGTCAAATCAATGTTGCATTTAATGTGTGAGTGGATTTCTTTTTGATTGTTCACATCTAAGCAGGTTTTGACAAGAAAAAAAACTATGCATTGTGGTAAAAACGAAAGATGTATGTCACAAGGTATCTAAAGTAAACACACCCAAATCAGATCTAAATGCTCAGTAATTAGATTTTTCTGGTTATTGTTGTTACATTGCATTATTCATTTTGAACTGGCTGTTTCTTATGCTCACATTTCGTATATTTCATACTTTCTTACACACATCACACTAACTACTATAAAGTCATCTTATCATTAAATGTTCTTACAATGAATTCTCCCACTAGGAGCTGGTCGATTGTCTGTCGGATTTCTGCTTTGGTCTGCATCTTCAGTTTGTTGTACTGTCTCCGGGCGGCCTCAGCCACTCGCAGCTCCAGCTCCGACTGATAACCAAACCCTGTGTGAACACAACACAACACACACAGACACTGTAAAAGCATTCTGTCTCTCCCTCCTGCTCTACAATGAGCAACAAGGTCTCATTTTAAAACTATTATGATGAATGGTGAACTTTGTAGATTTTATAATTGTAGCAAAATAACAAATACGTACAATAACGTTACATTGTTATGGACTGTCCCCCTGTGCATTCAATATATCCAATTTTGGGCCAGTTTATTCACTTTTTAAGTCTTTTTATGTTGATGTAAAGTTCACAGTTTTACTTTAAAAGACAACTATGATGCATTTTTTGTGTTGTTCTCATCCTTAAAATATGCGCTGAGCTCATCCATTATCGAATCCCATGCAGTGTAGTGTGGCCTCTAAATTGTTATTGAGAATTGAGTCAGTGCTCCATCTACTGACTGCAAAAGAAGTAACATAGAGAAAACAATCAAAGCCTGATATGCTAATGCTGTAGAACTGCTCAAAGCACGTGTGGATGACTTGTGGACTTAAAAACAGTGGAGAAGATCTCAGATATCCGCCTATGACATCACAGATCAGGACCATTGAGATTGGTGTTTTGGGTTAACGAAAAATATCTCACAGAGAGAACTTCAGCTGTGTATTTAATGAGGAAACAATGTTAGAACATGATAAAAAAAACAAAAGACAAGTTAAAGATTTTTTAGTTCTAAGCTTGACTGCCTGTAAAGACATGATCATATTTTTAATGTAATTTTTATTCTTTGTAAAAATAACAAGACATATCAGTTATTTTTTTTTTTTTTAAATCAGCTGATTAGGAGATCTGTGAAAACCCAATACCAACACAAGAGCTTGTACTGTATACCACTCAATGCCAGATTTTAATCTATAGGAGCCTTTATTTGACAAGATTCTATGTCTCAAAGCCTTCAAGTACCATATTTCAATCTCTATATGAAGTACAGCATGTAAGATAAAAAAAAATGTTGACAAGCTGACTATAAAAATAATGCTTACGGTAGTTGCAGTCCAACACTAAATGTATTATTCCTACTTCTAAATGATTGTTACCTGCAAAACTTGTAAATAAGTCATTAAAAGACTGACCTGAAGTATGAACTCTGCCTTTATAGAAGAACTCTGTGACTTTTTTGATGGCCTGAGGGTTGTAGATGATGTTGAGCGGACTCGTGTGCACTTCCAGTCTTCTCTCAAACGTGCTCCTCACAGGGTTTCGCTCATAAATCATTTCAAAGACAGGAGAAGAAGAGCTCTGGGCACTGCCGCCTGCCACACAACATTCAATCAAAGACAATTTACTTACACTACATGAACCTCTGTGAAGTTTTTAGGGCAACAAATGGATTTGTAGAGCTGTGCTTTCTCAACCTCTTAACGTCAGCATTACTGTTTGTACAATCAGGATTTGATTAACTATCTACATGTTTTCAACACAATGTATTTTGTGCAAAAACAAACAAACAAACAAATTAAATTCTGTAAACTGAACAAAGGTTCTTATCGTTGAGCAGTTCTCATATCAAGTGCATAAATGTACAGACAGAGAGAAGAGGGTTTTCAAGCCCCCACAGGTGGTTTCCTGGCCTCAAGTGTAGCATAAGAGTATTAAAAAAAAAAAAAACTAAATTGTATTTTAGATTTGAGGGCTACACTATTGACCCTATTTTGTCCCGCCACTTGGCTTGGAAAAGCACTTCCTGTTTAACTCTGTTAAGGTAGCTAACGTGTTTGTTGTCTGTCTTGTGGGGCAATTTCAATTAAATATAATGACAGTTAAAATAAACCAATTGACTGAAATCTACAGGCTAAATGCAGCTAAACAGGAATGCATTTCCTCGAAAAGTAGGCGGGACAAAATAGGGTCAATTAAGAGTGAAGACGTTTCTCTACTCATTCACGTTTGTATCTGTCTGAAGGACACGTGACATACACTGACAGTAAAACAAGCTAGTTGTTTGCTGTTAGGAGTAACTGTTAGGGTTTGTTAAAAAAACTGTCAGGTATAAGCTGTCAGTTGAATCTTTATGTAGCATAACTTGTGCCATTCTACTTCTATTAGCATCCTCTGATTATTATTGTTTTCTTTACCAGAAGGACTTCAAATCTTAGTTGATGTCAACATTATAAGCTTATAAAATATGACATGACCTGCTATATGATTAAATATGGTAAATATAATGTAGGAAATAATTAGCTTTCCGATGTTTCTGTTTATGTTGGTGACTGACTTTGGGCTCTCTTTTCTCTTTGTTGAGGTAAGTTTATGTTCTGTACGATTGAGAAACTAGCACTTGTTTGAAATGTTTTTAGGTTTAAGATTTAAACTACAGTATATCAATTCAAAAATAGTGTTGTTCCAAACCCATTTAAACAGAAAAAAAAAGGAGGTCTGACCTGTGGAGCTGATGGTCTGCCCAGATGCAGGAGACTGATTCATGGTCACAAACACTTTGTCCTGAAAAGCATTAGTCTGTAGTGAGAACATTGTAGTAAGTAAAACACAGAAACACAGAGCAGACTGAGGCTTACTGTTTTGGGAGAGACCAGGACGGGGAAGATGGTTCCCTGAGTGCTCAGGTCCCTCAGGAAGAGTCCGCCCAGCTTCACTGAGAGCAGAGAGGACTCCGAGCGAGGCAGAGACTCCAGGATCACCTTCACCTCTGAACACAAGGTTTAAACATGTTTGAGGCGAATGCAAATAACGCTAGAACATGTCTGTTGTACTTTATTCTTTGGGAGAGTAAAGACTTCATTACTTGACCACTGACATAAAACTACACTTGTTTATTGTGAGTTCAAATTCTATGCAGAACTGAATCCAACTACTGTTTCTTAAGAGCTGAGATGTATAATACCTGAGAGTTCGAGCTGTATGACTCCGCTCTCCTGCACCGGCTGGGCCTCCTTCTCCCCTCGCTCCTCATGGTACAGGGTCACAGAGCCTTTCTCCAGCTGGAATTCCAGTCGAGCAAATAGATTGTCCCGTCGGGTGAACGTGTTGAGAGTGTGGGAGTCCTCCATGGGGTCGAACAGGTCCTCAGTCTCTGCTGCACAACATTTAAACAGAGATGAATGAGTCGAACTGCTTCTCGTAGGATCGCTGGTCTAAATAACCTGAGTGTCAATTACTCTTCAATCTAGATACAAAAAAATCTAAATCAGAACTTCTCATTTCTGCAAAACAGCAATGGTAGGTTAAAATAATCGTTTTTGGAATTACAATACAAGCTTTCCCATGTCTGAGCAGGTTTTCACTCAGATACTCTGGTTTTCGCATGCACAGTAGTGAAAATTCTCCATCTAAGGTGGTTCTGACTTGAGGTGGTTTGCTAGCATTGGACCTGTGTCATCTGTCTCTCACTCTGGTTTCCACCTCCAACTAAGGCCCTGACCGAGCCAAACCTCCAACTGCACCTGCTCCTCCAGCTAAGGTCCTGACCGAGCCAACCACACATGGAGATGGTCCCTGAGCGCTGTTCTGTGGACCAAGCTCCAAACCTCGGACGACATCTCCATCACTCCCCCACCAACTGGAACAGACTACTCCGACCTCACCACTTTTAAGAAAAATCTGTTTAATTCTGCTTTAATGTTTAACTGTTTTTCTATGTTGTACCTTTGTTTATCTGCCTTTGTCTGTAAAGCGTCTTTGAGTGTCCAGACAGAATAACGCTTTATAAAAAAATATATGATTATAAAATATATTATTGTTTATTATGTATTATGATTTTATTATTGCAAAGTACAATTAAAAGTATACCATAACATCTGTCTAAATCAGATAATGAACCACATAATACCAAACAAAATGTGTTGTACATGTGCACGAGCTAAACATTTTAATTGGTGTGAATGTGCTTCAAATAAAAACTGTAAACAGAAGCAGCAAACTACATTTCCTCCAATACAAAAACAGCATACTTCTAAACCGATAACTTGGACACATTACCCAGTAGGTCCCAGGAGGATGGGCTGGGCAGCAGATGTTCAGCTGCTGGATCCTGGGACTCTCCATACCAGCCTCCCCACCCAGGGAACCAGGACTGCAGGTACTGGACCATCCCAGAGCTGCCACTTTTGGGCAGAGAGCAGGTGGTTTCAGGGAGCTGAGGGTCGGTGCTGGGCTCTCGCACATTCTGAAAGAGTGAACACACACGGGTCAGTCTGCTCTCTGTCTGAAAGGCTTTTATATTAAACAGGATCACATTTTACCCATACAAGTGACTGGAATTTTTTTTTAAACATGAGTATTGTGTTGTACAGACAGAAGCTGTGAGAGCTGGGAGTAATATAATCTACACAGATTGGTTCGTTGGCTGAATTCATATCTCAATGTTTAAGGCGTTCATTACGACAGCGTGATCATAAACAATCTAAAATACGTATATATTTAAAGCAGGTAAAGTATGCAAAGTTGAGCTTTGGACCAGTTTTGTTTGCTTCATTTAGGCTTGTTTGATGAGCTTAGTAAGTCTCTCACATGTTGTTATATATTTTTTAAAATCTATGAGTCTATGAAACTGTCAAACAGGGCATACAATGTTTGTTTATCTCTTCTATGTAGCTCCCTCTAATGAAAGTAAACAGAGTGCGGCTTTCTCTCACCTCCAAAAACATACATGCTGTATATGGCATCACTGTAAATTCCCCAAGTGAATGAAGAGTGAACTATTGTCTGTGTCTGTCTCTGTGTGTCAGCCCTGTGACAAGTTAGTCACCTGTTTGGGGTGTTCCCCCTCCTAAGGTCCAAAGTCATAAGGCGTTTTCGCACATGAAAGTACCAAGAACTAAGTCTCCACATTCCCTTAGCCCCTGTTTAGTCAGAGGAACTACCCTGTCCCCTTGTTTGTGTTCACACAGCAACAGTTTGTGAAAGTGGGGCTAAATAGCTTTTACCTTAGCATCTGTATAACGTGGAACATTTAAGTAGGTCATTATCTATGATGTACACAAGCTAAAAACATCACTGAAATTAACAATAAAATGTAACTATTCACTGTTATTTCTAAAAAATAGTTAATATTTACAAATGTAAACATTTATTTTTGGAGCTACAGATTTTAAGTATTTTTTCTCACGGATAAGAAAAGTCAGAATATATAAAACATGTTTCAAACAAAGTTAGCTTTGTAAATGTGCTTGTGTCACCAAAAGGTTCCTGGTCTGACTGGAAAGTACCAGCCCCAGAGCAGCAACTAAAAAAAGTCCCCAAAGTGTGGCCCCAGTCTATTACCCTGTTTCCATAGGCTCGGGCCGGAGCGGTCCGGTATAGTTACTGCTTTGTGTGAACGTGCCCAAAATGGGACTGGAACTACAGTGGGAAAAGGCCTATAGACCACAACCTCAAAGTAGTAGGAGAAAATGAATGAATGAACATTATTTTTGTGCTTAAACATTAAACACTTAAATTGAATTATGTTTTTTGTGCTTAAACAATAAACACACAAAAAACATAATTAAAACTAAAAAAATGTGTTTGGCTGATAGCTTAGCCACCCTTCAGTAAGTGTGAACCTTTGTATTAATTGTTGAATCTTTAAAAAAAACAATAATGGCCAATAGTATAATAATTAGCAACCAAAACAACACAAAATAGACTACACTGTGATAAAACATGAAAGTCCACACACAAATGCAGTCATACCTCTGCGATCTCTTGCTGCTTTCTAAACCAGTCGTGTACTACTTCTCGAAGGATCTGCAGCTCGTCCACAGTCTGCTCCTCCTCCACCCGCTCCAGCTCCTCCTCCTCTTGTGGGCTCAGAGCTACACCCTTCAGCTTCCTAAAGTACAGGCTGGTGTAGGTCTGAGCGTCCCGGGCCCTCTGCAGAGCGAAGTCCCAGTTACAGCGATGCCTCTGCTCCCGGATCTCCTGCAGGTTGGCCTGGATGGCAAAACTCCACCAGGTCCTGCAGCTGAAAGGTCAGAGCGCAGATAGATTTGTATTATTCAGCGGCAAATAAAGGACTTGATAAATAAAATATAACTTGTAGATGTTTTTTCTGACAAATACAGCAAGTGTTTTTGTAGTATATTTTTAAAACCAAGCTTCAGTTCACAATGTACATTTTAAAGGCGATATACATACGGTAATATGCTACTTTCAACTTTAATGAGCTGTTAACCTTGTATTAAATAGTTTTTCTGATCATACTTGTAATAAATAGTGTTTTCTGATCACTTCTTGTAATAAATAGTGTTTTCTGATCACTACTTTGCTTAAAATCGTAGGTTGATCCTGTATTGTAATACACCTGAAGCTCAAATCTTCAGAAAATTCCTGTTTCCACCTGAACCCCACCCACATCCATACCTAAAGTGAGGCTATACACGCGGTCAGAGACTAACTCCGCCCACAACTGCACCTCAAACAGACTTGCAAAAGTGGGAATGCCCAGAGCCTTTTAAGAGACACCCAGTGGCTTGTGGGTGATGTGAGTTTTGTGTGGGAATGATCCTGACGTGTGGAGAAGTTCACAGCTCTGAGGCTGTACAGCACAGGTCTAGTTTCTTACTTGCACGTCAAGATTCCTTTTTAGTAACGTTGCAGATATATGTATGAAACTTTTGCTTTAGCCTATAAGCACATGAGCTTATGATATGAACATGTAAGTATTTCTAAAATTGAAAATGAGAAAGTGAAACACCGAAACAAGGATCGAACCTTTGCACATCGCACCACACGCTGATTTAGCTGAGTCAAATAGCTGATGATGCCATTATGCAGCAGGTAACCGCTTTACAGCTTGCCTATAATAGATCCATGAGCTTGTTTAGCAGCGGTGCAAGAAGGAGTTTTATATTCCACCTGAGCGGCTCGTCTGTGACTGAAAATGCACTGACAGTGTTTGACCAAAACGAGTTTGCACAAAAATTTTCAAAAAAGGCCTTGTAACAGTAGATATTTCAGTTTTGACCTCATATACACAGCTTGACAGTGAACGTTTCACTTTAAGAAGTCACTCAAGTTAGTTTTAATAAAAAATATTACTGATTTTGTTGCACTAACTTTAAACAAAGGAGGACCAGTCTCAATGGGGGATCCAGCTCGACAGAACACCAGAACTGGACATTTGTTGCTGTAGGTTACAATGGCTATGCTCTCTCTAGTCATTATAATAACTCATTGGGGTCCTCCCAAAGAGATTCTTGAAAAAAATTTAAATTTTGGTGCATTGTACAGGTTTCCAGTGGCTGGAGAAAGTGAAAGAAAAAAATTTTATAAACTTTCAACTCCAACCTACTGTTGAGCCTATTTGTCTGTTTTATTATTTTAATTATCCCATTTAAATGATAATTATTTTTCAGGTTTCCAAGACTTCTGGAAACTCTACCTGCCTAAGCTCTATTAACACTGCTGAGTCAACTAGCTCTGTTTGAAATGTGTTTGTGGGTGGAGCTTAAGGGGTTGGCATCACCTAAGTTATGATAGCAACAATTTTTTAACACATTTAACTGAGAAACAATAAAATATTAGAGATATTCAATACAAGAAGATAATCCAAATACTACTGTGGATTCAAAAACTGAGGCTATGCCAGCAGATAAGTCGTACTTGTTTGTGACTGGAACTTTGGGTCTCCATCTCCTGTAGCGTAGCTCTCTTTCTCTCCGATCCAGCTCTTTGAGAAACATCATCATCTGTTGGTATTGGACCTGGAGCACAGCAGAAGTGGCGTCATGTAAAAGTTTGTGAGAGAAGTGAAGGTCCACACTGTAACTGTCCTGACCTGTGACAGACGCAGGGACAGGGGCTCCAGCTGGATCATGCCCTCGATTCGGGGTGTGTGGCGGGATCGGAGTGGCTCTTTAGAGGTGTTTCTCCTGAGCCGAACAGAGGCCCACACCGGCTCAAACATGTACTGGTGCTCACGGCTTTGCATACACGCAGTCATGGCCTCCTGCACAAAGGAAATCACAAATGTATCTAAACAAGGGCTTCTGCTCAAAACGTGGAAGTCCATTTTCAGTTCTCATGCTTTAGACCGCTCAAGAATAGTTTCTAAAATGGTCCTGTTCTTTATCAGAAGAAGCATCAGAGGTAAGAGGGAGTTCACAGTTTCCAATAGAGTTTTAAGCGTGAAGTTTGAAACAATCTACTATGTGCCAACACTAGAAAGAGAGCAGTCAGACCTGGATCTGGTTGATAGGCAGTTGTCCCAACATTGTGCTCTGAGAATCCCAGTACACACTGAAGTCCTCAATCTCCAGCTGCTTCTGTCGCATCTGCTTCTTCCCCTGCAAACAAACAGGAAGTGCTTTTTAGGATCAAAGCAGCAGTCGTGTAGGAGAACACAAACTTACCGTCTCTTTGGAAGGGTTCTGAGCGTAGACATTGTTGATGCAGACTCCAAAGGAGAAAGGCTTATCAGGATCAGAGAAGTCATCCTCGAACCTCAGGTGCACGTCTTGGATTTTCAGCTAAAGGCAAACACATATCAGGGTAAATGCAAGAAACCTAAAGTCTTTTTTCTAGCTTTTGATAATATTTTTGAAAAACATATTTTCTCATAGCAACCCATTTTTATAGGTTATTTATTGTCCTTCCAGTTCCTTGTGTACATTTAAAAGGAAGTGGTTAGGATGGCTGGCTTTTGAAGCTGGACTCACGTGTCTTTAAAACATGAATACTCGTTTGAACTCATCTAATATGCTCACAGTGTTATTCAGAAGAAAAAACTGGCTTGATATGTGAATCACTCTGAACTAGTGAGGGTTGGAAAATATCGATTTGGCGATATATCGTGATACTCGATCCCCCAATACTCGTATCAGTGCTAAAATCCCGATATTGATATTTTTGATGACATCATGCATTTTAATGAGGGTGGTTTGTTTCCTGGATTTCAAGTGATTTCGATGTCAATAGTGGTTCAAAACTGGCCTATTCATCCAAGACAGTAGAGGACAGCACGAAGTATGGCACACAAAAAATCACTTCATATGATTATTAAAAGAGACAAGTGGTTCATTAGTTTTAGAAACATGATTAGCTTGTGTTGCCATTATCAATAAGAGTAATTAAGTATCAATACTGTCAGAGAAGTACTGAGTATCAATACTGTCAGAGAAGCACTCAGTATCAATACTGTCATAGGGAATCATTAAGTATCATACTGTCATTCATCATTATCAGAATTTTATTTTATATTAAGTTAGACATTTATAAAATGTCTAATTTTATTTTTGACTAATCAAAAAAAAAAAACAAAAAATTGAAAAAAAAAAAAAAACAAGCTTACAGAAAAATTGCAATATATCGTAGTTGGCCTCTGTATTGGGATATATCGTGATATATCATATTGTGACGTGTATCATGATTCGTATCATATTGCCAGATTAGAGGAAATGCACACCAGACTAGCCCTGAAAGCTGTGGGGAAAATCGAAACGCTGCGGCAAATATTTGGATCTGATTGTATGAAGTGTTACAAAGTAGAGGAAGCCAAATACATCTGTTACACTCAGTTGAGTGAAAAGCTTTTTTTTAATCAACTGATTTTACAAATTACCTCTGTGTGCACATTTTTCAAAAGTCAAAATTGTCCATTATTCTGCTAAAATGGGCCCACTGTGATTGGTCCGGCTGACAGTGGCAGTCTTTACCATACTTATATTATCTTTGTGAGAGTCTATCTAGTAAGTCAGGTTATCTGATTGGTTGACACACTGAAAAATGCTTAAGACGTGCCATGGGAACTGCTCAAGATGCAAAAAACTGATTTTCAATGTTAAGCTCTATTCTAAACAATCTTTGTCTTGTCCACGCCAAAAATGGAATATAGCACACTGCGAGACCAATCAGAGTGTATTCATGTCAAATATGATGGCGAGACAAATAAGAATCATACAGGCGACAGAGCAAGAACGGAGATTTCTGCAGAACAAACAATGACAGCCAAAGCAGAGAACACTGCTAATCAGAGCTGAAGAATGGGGTTTATCTGAGCAGGCACATCGTCCACATTCTGCCACAAAACCACTGAGTGACTATTTATTTTGCATTTATGATTTGATTCTCTACATTTCAATGAAGCAAAATGACAAAACAACCTTGGTAACTGGAGTATAGAATAATGAATAGAACTTACCTCGATGTTCTCCACGATCCTGGTGACCACAGATGCAGTGACTGAATACCAGTAAGACTCTCCCTCTGCTCACACTCGCTCTGTCCAAACACAAACAGGCCATTATTAGGTCACTAACTATTGTTTAGTAGTTGTACTCCCTTCCAACATATGGATCCACACCTGAGTTGACTATACACCACGTGTTATAAATATGTATGTTGCCCAAATAAATACGTATAAATCATCCTAAACCTAAAATAATGTGCTATATTATATACACTATACAAATCTCCATTTAGGTTAACAAAGCACCATAACTGTTTAATATATTATACCTTTTTATATTGTAGAATTTGTGTAAAATACATTGTTTGTCTTTTAAAGTCCAATATGGCTGCCTTTTTAACTACCGCAAAAATAACTGTAGCTTGTACATGCATTAAACTCACAATTAACCTGCAATCACACTCATGTTTTATTATGATCCGATTGAAAATCCCTGAGATACAAACGTAAGGAGGAACTGAATTTCAAAGCGCTACACTTCAAAGATATGCGCACGCATAGTGCAGACACACATTACGCTCAGTTTTCTGAACCTCTAATCACAATGGATCAACCTGCCGGAGCACGGCCAATGACACAGTTGATGTAGGATGCGTCAGATTGGTGTGCGCGTCAGATCAGATCAAAATGTTTCCTTGTCACAACGCTACTTATCCGTAACACGGCAGTGATGCCGCAAATAGAAAAGTTGTTTCTTAAAATGGCTCATAGTCCTATAGTTGATTAAAAATAGGGTACTTAAAGTGCCTAAAAATAGTTGGGTCGCGAATGACGACCAGTTAGAAAAAAGTTTGAGAACCACTGCAATAAACCATAGGCTTTAAACCAGAATTAAGTCAGGTCTAGGTTAGAGCTAACAATAAATTAAGCCAAAAAGTAAGAACATAAACAGTATGTTGATTTTTAAATGTTAGGAAAGTGCGTAGGGGTCCAGATGTTTAGGTTGTAGGGCCTCACTGGCCTCTGGGCCTTGGTAATGATAAGTAATGATAATTGTGAATAATAACAAATCCACTGGTCACAGTAAGACAATGAATCATTACAGCCCTAGTCACCCTTGACCATCAACAGAGTAACTAAAGTCATCCTTTCATTTCAAAAGTATTGAAATAAAGTTTTGAGTGTGGTTGAATTAGAGCAGTCCTGAAGCTGACTATGGAGCAAGTCTTTGTTTGAGCATAAATATGTAGGAAGGTGATTTTACTAAAATAGCGTGTCATCAGAAGAATGAGATCACAATCAATTTTTCTATAGTCCATTCTTAGCACACAGCATCCCAGCGTTCACTTCTCCCAGCCCTACCCTGAACTTGTCCTCCAGAGCCTGCAGCAGTCGTCTCTTGCGCTCCCTCTCCTCCTCCGCCTCTGCTTGGGCGTCGTACTCCTGCAGAGGGCTGGGGCCGATGATCAGGTTGAGCTGGGACATGGAGATGACCCATGGTTCACTGTGCGGCTTGTAAAAAGGGATCTGGAGTGTAATCTTGCCGATAAAGCCTGATAAAAGAAGAGATAACACACGATAAGGAACACAGAGAGAGCAGCTTTCTGTTTGAAGTCATTGCTTTCAAGAAGTCAATATTTCTGTGTATTCCAAATATCAAGTTTAGCTTCCTTTCATCATTCTTTCTCATAAGAGGTATGTAATAAGAAATAATGGATTCTTGTGAAAGTTTCAAAGGTAGTTAAAGTGAGGCTAAACACACGTTCAGAGACTAACTCCGCCCACAACTGAAGCCCAAACAGGCTCGCAAAAGTGGGAGATGCCCGGAGGCCTTTGAAGAGACGCCCAGTGGGTGTGAACAGACTTTGATTGACAGCACCAAATATGAACAGTGAGCTTGGCAAATTATGTGACGGAGCGGTCCGGGTCCTGACCACTGACAGTCTATCTGAGGAAGCTGTACAGCACAAGTCTTTGCTTACTTGCACGTCAAGATTTTTTTAACTTTACAAAACATATGTATTAAACCTCTACATAGGCACATGAGCTTATGATAGGAGTATTTTCTAAAAATGAAAATGAAAAACGACGATGAAAATCATTCCACTGACATAGGAATCGAACCAGCGCATCGCTGCACAAGCAGCTGCACATCGCACCACTCGCTCAACAAACTGAGCCAAACCACGGCTGATATCAATGCGCAGCGAGTGATCGTTTTACAACTCTCCTCCGCACCGGTGTCAGAGGGAGGAGTTTATTCCCTCCGGGCGGCTCGTCTGCCGCGTCAAATCACTGTGACGTCAGCGTGAACTGAAAATGCACTGACAGCGTTTGCCCTGCGTGGCAGTACAGCCGCGGTTTTTACACACATAATTGCAAATGAGCGAGTTTGCACAAAAATGTCCAAAAAAGGTCTGGAAACCGTAGATAATTCATTTTTGACCCCATATACACAGTTTAACAGTGAAAAAAAGTTGATTCTGAGTTTAGTTTCTCTTTAAGCGGACAGTTTTATTGAGCTTTTTCATACACCAAGCTACAGAGCAGAAGACTTGGCACATCAATGAGAGGCAGTTAATATAATGTTTGTTTTTGTTTGTTTTGCTTTGTATTTTATCTTTTATTGTTTTTTTATTCACTCTTTTTACCAAGATAAACAATCACTCTTTCAGGAGTTCTGTATGACGTCAAGCCAGTATTTGCAAATAAAAATAGTTTCTATTTTAATATATAGGTCCTATTGTGTTTTTTTTTATATTTAGTAAGAAACTAGAACATACGTGGATCAGTCATTTATCTTTTGTTCGTTGTAAAACACAAAATTGATCTAAAACTACTTGAAAACAGAAACAGCTCTACTGACTTCCTGTTCAAAACTGCAGAACTGATAAGCCCCGCCTCTTCATTTTAAAATGTAACTGTAAGAAGCAACAGACTTAAAATAACAAATGATTATTGTTGGAAAGTTTCTTTGGGAGAGTTTTGAACCACACATGCTTCACTTTGAGAATGAATCTTTAGAAATATACCAAGTAAATACAGACAAGTGGGAGGGGATAGGTGGTAGGTGAGAACGGGGATTTCTGAGCACTTGAGCTGCAGCTGAAGAACAAAACAAGATTACTCCAACATGCATGAATCAATTCAAATATAACCTTGAGTAAACTAATGGTGAAGGAAGGCCGTTATAACAAGGTTAAAAAATTAAAAAAGTGATTTTGACATAATAGGTCTCCTTTAATATTTGAAGTGAGGGAATAACAAAGTCAAACACACAAACAAATAATTTCACAAAAATAACAAAAAGTTTTGAGGAACTTAAATAAAATAATTGCAAACATAAATTGTATTTTTTTTAAATGGCTAATAAATGTATCGATACAACTCAACATGTTTGTATTGCCTCCTTGTGCCTTTGCAAACACTTTTTCCCTTCACGCTTCACTTTTATTTTCTGCACAGACTCTTGGCACTTTGTAAGAGTAAGGACGTACTTACAAAAATGTTTACTCCTCAAAACTTTTTTATTATGATTTGTGAATTATATCGCGCAGCCCTACTTTGTATTGTAGTTCAGATTTTTTTACCAATTGTAGTAAAAAACACATTGTGCAAACAGTTCAAACTGCACAGTAACATTCAAAGCATCGAAACCAATCAAGCTAGAAAAGATTCAAGCTACAAAACAATAAAATAATAGCTTAAGTGCCACATCCAGGTGTCAAACTGCATTATTCAGACTAGAGACGGTTTGGGGAAGAAGTCACAAATCTAATGATCCTGAGGAGGAACATGTTCAGAGAGCTCATTTAAGGGTTTAAAGAGCGTATGACAAGTTTCTACGAATTTCCCATTTTAATTTAATTTAATTAATTTAATAGATTACAGGGTTCCCACTTCCCACTCATATCCCAAGAACATTTTCCAGGACATTTCCAGGACATTCGCAACAAGGATTTTGCGTAATCACGACATCTACATCACCAAAATTTAGCCTGTTTTGCCAAGTTTGTGAAAGCACCATAGTCCACGTTTATGACAGTCAAAGTATATAAAACAGTCGTACGGTCAGTTCTCAGTCAAAATTTGATTTTGTCAGACAGGGCAATTTCCAAAGCTGCAGTTTGATTTGATAGCCTTTTTTGGTGTTTCATGAGCATCACAGTTACAGTATTTTTGCAGTGGTGCAGGGAGAAAACATGAGCGGGGGGTCTGGGGGTCCTCCCCCTGAGGTTTTTGAAAAATTAAGTGCAAATTTTGGTGCATCCTGATGCATTTTACAGATTTCCAGTGGCTGAAGAACATGAGAAAAAAAATCATGGTTTTGACACTTTTTACTTTAGGCTTTTGAACTACAATCAAACTACTGTTGACCTTATTTTGTAAAAATGTATGCCTCCAATTAAAACATTTGGATAAACAGCCAAGTGAAAAAATTATAAATTAAATTTTGGATGTACGTTTTTGCAATCTCGGTTTGAAAATCCTATACTTTTTAGCAGTTTTACATTAGTACAAAGGAATTTTTTTATTTTTATTATTGCTATGTTTGTACATTGCAAAAATCTGGTTTATTTGTTTGCGCACTGTTATACATTTTATTATCGAGCCAAATAATTTTCCAGAAAAACATTATATTTTCATTTTCCATGACATTTGGCTGTTTTTCTCATTTTCCATGTGTTTTCCATGACTGGAAATTGAGCTTATCATTTTCCAGATTTTCCAGGACACGTGGGAACCCTGGATTAAAAGTAGTTTTATATGAATCAGAAACAAGTTTGTGTAGAAAAGTATAGAAATCTGTTGAAAAAGAAAAAGGAAGTAGAGGAGAAACTGATGACATCACAGTAGGGATTTTACATTTTCTCACAATAAACATATTTTAATGACTCTATAAACATAAATTTAACAAAATGAGCATGTTGTCATGTATTTTATGTTTAAGAAGTGCAAGCCTGTTACATTACAAGCGTTTTGGTCCATTTTTTTAAATGGTTGCTATGCAATGTCATCATCTAAGAACAGGAAGTACATTTGTAATCTGAAAAAATTGCTAAACTGAGATGAACTTTGCGACGTGTTTGGTGAAAAATATAATGATCTTAACTTTGTTTAAATGAAATGTCAGATGTACTATGAAAATTAACAGGGCACCCAGTATTGCTTTAGCTATTTGTTTTATAATTTGTATTTTAGTAATAGACAATTCTGTTCAAATTGTATGCATGTCTTGGAGACTGACAAAATGAAATGTCATTGAACAGACAGATGAATAAAATAATCACATGTGAGCTGCTTTAATAAACATGCTCAGATCTAAGCTTCAGAATTAACGACTTTGATGCAGAAAATGTTGTTTGTGAAGGAAATTACGGGACCTAAAAAATGGCAGACTGTGTGAATTGTTGTGACCATTGAAACTACACTTTCGGTTTGATTTTGATTATTTGTGCAACCCAAAAGGTCAATGCAGATAGTCAAACCCAAGATATTGTTGTGAGGCTAAAGTACTAACCACAGTGCCACAGTAAACCTTAAAGGTGCATTGCGTAAGTTAAAATGCTCAATATTACGTTATATCAAATTACGGTCCATTGACACTTGCCTGGATGTGCGTCATGACGTTTTGTAAACTTACCGAGGTTGCCTGTATAAGCGCAGACAGGCTAATAAATGTGAGCGGCGCTGGTCGCATTTTCCCGCGCTATTCCTCCTTCACTGGTTTATCGTCATTATTTCTATTTATCTTGCAAAAGCTCTCGGTTTTATACAATGGACGACTGATGTAAAGACTGTTTAATAAAAAAAATTAAATAAATAAAATAAATAATCAGTGGTAAACACTGCCATCTAGCTTCCGGACCCCCGTAACACACGGAAGAATTATCACAACTATCCTAGCGCACCGACATGAGGCAGGCTGACATAGAGGCTAGCAGCACTCGCCACTCGGACTCGGACATGTTTTTGAGAAAGAAGAATTGTGCTGGAGATCAATAGGACGTTCATCTGGAGATTATTTTCATTAGAAGGTAAGAGAAGTACATCCACATTTAGACACAGATTTAGCTTAGCCTTAGCTTGTCTTGGTTAGGTTTATGTTTTATTAGAGTAATAATTGCCATTGAGCATTTAGTTTATGAGAATGAGTCCTGTAAAGAGCTTGTTTACAATTTTCTCTCACACATAAAACAAAGCTTTTCCTCAAACTCTCAATAATCTTCCCTTTGGAGTTTGAAAACTGATCAGTCAGTCAAAAATAACAAATAAAATAGTCAGCATCTACTTTTTATACAAAAAACTTTGTCTTCTTAACTCAGAAAACATTTAGCAGAAAACAACATGTGTCAAAAGTTATTTTAAGCCGTAAAAATACGTCTTCAGCTGAAGATAGTAGGGAGGATGCAGTGCCACAAAACGCCATAGATGGCGCCTTGTTCAAAACCTTTACCAATTACGCAGTGCACCTTTAATGATTCTGAGAGATTTTGGAAGTCTTGTAAGCGACAGCAGAAACCAGAAAGTGCATACATTCAATCTAATGGAAAGTTTCTGCATTTTAGTTTTGTTCCGCCATCGTATCATGCTACAACACTTGCAATTTGTCTGATTTCTACACTCCACTGCCCCCTGTCCGACAGCAGAAAAGCTACATCTTCTATAATCTAATGGTCTGACTCACCAGCTTTGACTTCAAAAGGCAGGTCGAACTCTCTCAGAGCGTCTTTCCTCAAGGGCAGATTCTCTAACTCCACCGCCCCTGTAAAAACACACAGTTCAGTGTCGGAGTCGGAGCACAGAGAGAGTCCGACTGTCACTCACGGCACTGACCTTTGAGCAGAGCGATGGAGAGCTGGTCCGTGTTTAAGTTGCTCACATATTTACCCAGGTATGTGTTCAGGACCCAAGCCACCAGGCCTTCAAGCATCTTCTCTGCTCAGGCTGGCACCGAGGCTGTCCCTGAGGAAGACATAGAAAGTTTTGTAAAGACTAGGGGTTTAATGTTATGTTTAGGGATGTCATGATATCAAAGTTTAGTGCTACGATTATATTACGATTATGAACAAATTTCATTCTCATTGTCACGTGTCACTTTTTCTCAAGCTTGTGACCAATTTTATTAAATCAAATTTTCCTAATGAAAATAAAATGATAATGTGACAAAACATTTGTTTTCATTTAGATCAGGAGTGTCAAAGTCAAATGGAGCTGGGGCCAAATCAATCAGAGTTTATATTGTGACAAATTACATCACAATTTGTATTAGATTATACATTCTGTCATTCTAAGAAAGTTTTGGACATATTGTATGTCTATCAATAATAAGCAGAAATCATTCTGGGTGACACATGAAAACATCTTGTGAGCTGCATTTGGCCCCAAGGCCGCCAGTTTGACACCCTAATTTAGATTGGGAAAAAACGTATAACCTCTAAAAAGTTAAATGCTTATAGATTTTTTTTGCCAATTTTTATTTGACCTTTTGCTGTTTGTTGATATCAATATTTCACAAATTTGCATTTCAAAACAAAATGTATATTTTTGGGATATCCACTTTATTCTGCCCCACCCACTTTTCTTGGCAGTGCACTTCCTGTTAAGCTGCATTTAGTGTGTAGAACATGTGGATCATTATATCTAATTGAAATTGCCCTGTGTAGCATCCAAGTGTTAGCTACCTTAACAATTCCAAATAGGAAGTGTGCAGCCAAGAAAATATATAGCCATATAAAGCCAGCTGTTGCCAAAACTGAACCTGACATTTTGTCCATCCCTAGTTTCTATAGAGTGAACTATAAGAATTTAATTTTACATTTAAATTTAAATTGCCACGATTAAAATTCTTTTGTTCTTATGATTATATTGTCACTTGAATAATAATTATTCATGAATAATTATTGATAATCTTGAGACCCTAATTATGGTATATATTATAATATTTAAATGTACATTATCATTAATGTGAAGAGAGTATTCATTGCAGAATAAGCAGTACTTTAAAGGACTGTACTCGATTTTTTTGCAACAAGATAACTTAAAATCAATTTCCTTGTTAATGTATCTATTCAGGTGCAAATTAGTCCCAAAGTCCTGTCTATGTCTAATAAATCCCGTTTGTGTGCAGCTTTTTCTGTTTTTGTTTTTAGCATTGTGGCTAACTGTTGTTAGCATAGTGACTTGCCTCGCTGTTAAAAGCTGTGAAAAAACATTAAAACTAATTATTTCTGTTTGTTTACATTTTAGGATGCAAAATCAGGTACAGTCCCTTTAAATAACTTTGAGCAGTGATGCACTGATCCAGTACTGGGATTGAATATCAGTGCCCATCCATGACATTTTGCTGGAT
Organism: Mugilogobius chulae; assembly: GCA_038363315.1. NCBI lineage: Eukaryota > Metazoa > Chordata > Actinopteri > Gobiiformes > Gobiidae > Mugilogobius > Mugilogobius chulae. The sequence continues at coordinate 8,124,643 of CM076414.1, forward strand.
CGAGTATCGGTTCAGCCTGGTTGTAATAAAACTGTTTCCTCCTGAGTCTTGTATGTAAAGGGTTTGAGTCGTCCGGTCAAATTTCATTTACAAATGTTGAGTTAGCAGCATAACTTTGGTTTTCACACAGTGATAAACTCTTGTAGTTAGCGGACAACAGGGCTGGGTAGTGCTGCTGCTACAGTTTGTGTCAATCAACCACAGCTCTTTCTGCTACAAACATTCCCTCTATTAAATACAAAAAATAAAAAAGCAAACGTTAGAAAAGCATCAACGTATTTATTAATGTTACAGCAATATATCAGGCATTGAATAATACACAAAATAAATCAATAAATGTGTCAGAATTATGTTAAGAATATTGCAAGTTAATTTTTGTTGTTTTGTTCACAGAAAAAAAACTAACATTTGCCTTTTTTATTTTTTGTGATGAATAATATATAAGCTATAGTTTAATAATTACCTTTTCATTCAGTAGCTGGTCTTTTAAAGTGCTACCTTTCAAACAGATTTATAAAGATCACAACTGAAACTGAAAGAGGAGGACTAGGGCCGAGTTGGAAATTCTGGAGTGAACTCTTTACAGCTGGACAACTGATCGAATCATAAAAGAAAATTGTGAAAGCTATTTCTAATTCCACACTCCTGTTAGTTAACTGCACAGGGCACGTCTTTGAATGGCCAAGAGGTTAATTAGGAGATTACAGTCCAAAAAGCGGACACAGCCAGTTGGTAATTTATTTGAGCTGGACATTCTAACGTCTTCTAATCCCATTCATGAAAAGGTTGAGCTAGAATAGGAAGAGACATGGTAATTTTAGGAAATGTCTCAAAACTATATGAGAAAGAGATTTTAGATAACACATGGACCCAGCATAGACTCCCACAATGAAAATGTGGAAAGAGAGAATGACAAATATGATTGTGTGTGACAGGATGTTGGGGAGTGTGAATGTGGAGGATGTGAGGTCATGGCAAAGCAGAAGGAAAACTTCTGTTGCCTGCTTACAATGCATCTAAATGATCTTACAATAAAAACAAATCTTCTCTTTCAAACTTCAAACAAAACATCCAAATTGCTCACTCCTGTTCAAATCTAAGCAAACCTGCCAGGCCTTGGACTTGAAAGCACACTACTTGTTTTGTTTTACGAACAAGTTCACTTCTAATGAATAATTGACCAGCTATTTGCATCCTATTACTGCTTTTCAAGTGGCATCGCAATATTCTATACAGTACCATGAGACAATATGGTCACTCTAACATACAACAATCCACCTGAGTAAACTAATGATGAGCAAACACTGTGGTTTAAAGCACTGTTTTGACATATTAAAGTACATTTCGAGTGTTGACATAGTTTGGTGTGAAAATCATTGTGGTTAATATTAATCACAGTTCAGCCTTCTGCACACTTCATGAGATTCGGCCTGATTTTCAGCCCGATGTGCTTCTCTACAAGTTCAGGAGTTGTGGCCTGAGTAGGGGTTTTCGTAAAATATGTTTTGTGGTTTCTCTCCTTATACCTGTGCATCACTATGGGGGTATTCCATGAAGCGAGCTAAAGCCAAAGCCTGGCTTATTTGTCCAATCTAGGCTTATGAAATCTCCATTTCCGTTCCACTAACGCGGCTAACCAGAGGTGACGCTGAGTTGCCGCAGTAACAAGTGTGCAGACATAAACCTGGTCTGGACGAGGCTAACAGTCAAGATTATTTTAGCTTTGTCTCAAAAAACGTCTTAAATCACATGTCTATCCCCACACACTTCCACAACTGAGTGAAATCTCTCTGTCTGTCACAACACAACTTATAAAGTCACCTTGTATTCACTTTTATTTACTTGGCATTGGCACCAAAGAGCCGCTCTGACCGTTTCTTTTCATCCTTTTTTGAGCCGCTCTCGCTGTGGAGAGACGCGTTTGTAAGAGCAAACGTCCATTGGCTGCACAAAAAGCCACATATTTAACTGGAAAATTAACTTGTAGGCTGCTACTACGTGCATCTAAACTACGTAAGATTCACCACAGACATGCAGCTGTTTCTCTATAGGATGAAGCAATGAAAGCAGGACTAAAGTGAGAGCCGTGGAGTCGTGCTGCTGCTTTTGCGCTCAAAAGCGCTTTATCGCACCACTTTCCCTCGTCTCTGACCCTGTCACATCGCGTCCAAATGCTCTGCTCTGATTGGTCAGTTCTAGTTGTGAAGAGTTACGCTACAAATTTGTGACAATTTTACGCAGCGGGACTAGTTCCACGTGCGGAGTGGAAAACAATACTTTGCATTAGAAAACGATAAGCCTACTACTCACAAATTCGATGATAAATCCTCTGGATCTCCGCCTCGTCTTTCTCCAGCAGTGAACAGGAGGGGAGGGGCTGCCTCTCGCTCCCCGCATCAGAATAAACCACTATAAACTGAAAACTTTTGCGATGCAAATCTAACTATAGTCCGTGTGCACTTTGGCTCCTCTCGTGTTTCAGTTACATCATGTAAAATAAGCGTTTTTCTCTCTCATTCTCAGTGATGTCTTCGCTCCATTGATCTGGTCTCGTCACATTCAGCAGGAGCGCGCTCACAGCCCAGATTAATCTTCAAGCTTGAATTAGCGTTGTTCAGACCCAGGTTTATTTCTTTCATGGAACCACTTGAGGCTTAAATTGGAGATGAAGCTAGTTTCAGCTCAGGATTTAAGGATAAGCCTAGACTTGTTAAGCCACTTTCATGGAATACCCCCTATGACTCTGTTAGGACTATTTGTCAGGAGCATCATGGTGAGGTTCACCTGCTGCACGAGAGCAAGGACCTTTACAACAGAAGCATCTGGTGCATCTGCCTTGTGACAACGCTTTCTAAAATGTCAAATAAAGAAGAAACATTTCCTCATCATCTGTAATTAAATGTAACACTTGGTGCTCGTAGTCAAAGTGCAGGATTGCTCCGCTCTCCTGTGACCTTTCTAAACCTGCTTTAACCCACTCGCGTTTCATCATTGTTGTTGTGTTGTTTCACTTTTATAACAGCACACATGAAAGAAAACACTCTGCGCTCAATCACATGACACACACACTGTTCTCCGCTCACTGCTGCTGCTCCACAAGTCTGTCTAACCCTAACCCTGTTCTTCTGACACATGATGCAAACTGTCAGACAAATAATCCTTGTAAAGGTCCTTATGTCTGAGGCTTGGTCGAAAAGATTGTAAACTCTTCTAGTGTGCAGCTGGCTTTGACATTGATGAATAAAAGTTAACAGGAAGCAATTTGAGTTTTAAAATAGAATCCCTCCACATATGTTTTCAAAAAGCACCAAAATGTAAGTTTACAATTTACACACAACTGCCATAGTTTTCTAGTTTAAACTAGGAATCCACTAATCTAACTTTTTTAGTTCCATTACCTATTTTGATACATTGACATTAAGTATCTGCTGATCCTCAATAACAACCAATGCAAGGAGGAACAAAGGCACTGAAATAACTTTTTTTCTCAAAACATCATGAAATAAGTCATTGTGTTATGCAGACCTTATCTATTATAAGCTACAAGGGAGACAACTTAAAAACATTTGAATAATATTTCAAACTTTTTGAGACACTCTGGATCGACATCAGCCTGTAAATAAATCTTTATATGACCAGTATGTTCAATTACAGGCACAAGCAGAAAAAAACAATACAGCAAAATTTCATGGATTGGCACCGATATTTGATCCCAGTATTGGTTCGGTACATCACTAGTTTAAACAATCACATAACAAAATATACTGTAGTGACTTAGTTGAACTAGTTTAAATTACTAAATTACTCTATTACTATAGGTACTTCCCCATGCTGCCCCCTGTCAATGACATTTCACCCCAAACACTGAATTTGTTATGAAATATTCTTTTGTGAATGAGCTCTAACCGAAACATACATGATTCCCGTTTTAGCGATTGTTCAAAGGCTAAAACAACATGCCTATGATGTTCTTTGCCTGATTTTGCTCTTACAGTTCACTTGAAGCTTAGACGCTTGTATTAGGGAGAAATGTGTTGATGGCAAAAGAGCCCCAGAGCTCCAAGGCTTTTTGGATGGAGTCAAAAAAGGACAGGAGCAAGTTCTCGGGTAAGTCTGTAAGATAAATACTAAAGTACAGAATGAACAGAACTAAATATATCCACAAACATAACCTTTATTATAATGTTTACTCTGGGACCTGTCTCTCTATGCCAATGTTTAGATTTTGGCTTTTATTTAGAAACAGTTTTGGAATTAACTCTACAAAAGCTAAGTGAAATCTTAAATATAATCATGTTCTCTCCGTTTTATTCAAAAATGCAATCTGACTTGTCATTTCAATTCAAGTTGAAGGTGTACAGTATGTCCCATTTCAAACTTTGCCTCCCACAAATGTTAAACCAGTTATTTATTGACTATAACAATGTCAAACTGATTCAATCTGAGAGAGGGACATCATCATCAGATTAAACAAACAACAGAGACATGCACTTTACCCTTACAGGACCAACACTGTGACACAGGCGCTCTCTCCTTTCTGTTATGTCACCAGTCACTTCACTTTAGTGTCATTCCTTACCGTGTTAGTGATTCAGATTCTCGCAGCCCATGTTAGAAGCTCCAGGGTTCGTCTATCTCCAGGACAGAGCCTCGAAACTGTCCAGGATCCCCCCTCCAAACAGCCTCAGCTCAGCCACAAACCCGACAGGAGTGAGTGCGAGGCTGCCCTGAGCATGTTTAGCTAGCATGTAGCATGTAGCAGCTAGTCTCAAAGTCTGCGGAGAACGTGGACAGGCAGAGAACAGGTCCGATAAAAGACAAGCAGGTCCGAATGTCGTGTCTCTGTAAAGCTGCGGGTGTGTCAGAGGAGCTGGAGCACGAATAAATGCAGTTTACGAGAAATGGAGCCAAGTGTCACTTTGGTAAATAAAGCTACTTCCTACGCTGGCTGGCTCCCACTGCGTACTTCCGGTCATGTGACAAAAACAACGGTTTTTCTTTTTTGTAGTAGAATGATAATTGTTAGAAAAAGAGTTGTTTCGTGGTGGTTTTAAAGCGAACCCTGGATATAATCACATGTTTATCCTAAAACACTTATAATATCATCACTTATATACAGGGTGCGATTTGTCAAAAAAAACAGAAGGGGGATAGAAATTACTTGTCATTTTACACGCGCACCACGTGCACGCGCGCTACACACATGCGCACCACGTACACGCGCGGCACTACCGCGTCTCTCCTACCTGCGTGAAGTTGCCCCCATTAAACGCACATCTAAACAAAAACTATGTCAATCGTTTGTGCTTCGTTTGTGCTGTTTGTGCTGCAAAAAGTTTCGTTTGTGCTGCTTTAGTTTTTGAGATATTAACGATTCTTTTATAGGTCAAATTAGGGTCAGCCAGCCCCCCATTTAGCTTAAATAAACACCAAAACAGATCAAAATGGTGTCATTCGTTAGTGCTTCGTTTGTGCTGGTTTGTGCTGTTAAAAGTTTCGTTTGTGCTGTTATGGTTTTAAAAATATGAGCAATTATATTTTCGGCCGATGACGTCATTCAGCCTCCAGAATGTTAAATATCGCTCAAAAAACACCAACAAATTATATAAATCATTGTTTTTCGTTTGTACTGTACATATTTACTTTTTATTAGCTTATTTAAAAAATAAAGAAATATTTTTTTTATATATTTTTTTTTCGGGGATAGCATGACGTCCACTTCCGGCCAGCAGTTAGCAGCAGCGTGAGGAAAACTCGTGGAATCTAAGCAAAACAACAATTGTGACCATCACAGGTGAACTAAAAGTATGTACCAGACGTATATTACCGTTTTTGATTTATATCGCTGCTTTGAGTGAGATTTCCACAAGTTTCCTCGGGTTAGTGCGAGATAGTCTGGCCCGGAGGGACGTGAGCTGGTTGCCATGGTAACGAGTTATTTCTGTTGCTAATCGGGCCTAAATCGTTGTAGATTTTTTAGTTTTAACCTTTACCCAAACCTTTTTTCTAAACCTACCATCACCCTAACCCTTTTCCTAAACTTAACCGTTCTTCTAAACTTATTCGTCGTCCCTCTGGACCCTACTATCTAGCATTTACGTTTTCCTCGCGCTACTGCAGCCGGAAGTGACGTCCCACCATTGCCGCAAAAAATATGTTTATTTATTTTTTAAATTTGCTAATAAAAAATAAATACGCCCAGCACAAAACAGTACAAACGAAAACAATTAATTTATATAATTTGTTGGTGTTTTTGAGCGATTTTTAACATTCTGGAGGCTGAATGACGTCATCGGCCGAAAATAAAATTGCTCATATTTTTAAAACCATAACAGCACAAACGAAACTTTTAACGGCACAAACCAGCACAAACGAAGCACTAACGAATGACACATTTTGAGCTGTTTTGGTGCTTATTTAAGCTAAATGGGGGCTGCGTGACCCTAATTTGACCTATAAAAGAATCATTAATAACTCAAAAACTAAAGCAGCACAAACGAAACTTTTGCAGCACAAAACAGCACAAACGAAGCACAAACGATTGACATAGTTTTTGTTTAGATGTGCGTTTAATGGGGGCAACTTCACGGAGGTGTCTCTCCTTCCCGTGTTCATTCCGTTTCTTTTCCACTTGCAACGGGCTTCTGACGCGCACTGGCACGTTTACTCACAAAATGAACCGACTCATTCAGTAGGCTACATAAAGCTCCGCAGGGCCCGGGTCGTCCTGTATCTCAGCGCAGCTCTAGCGGTACCGGTTCTACAAGCAGGAGCAGTGCAGTTCGTCACTTAATACGAGTCTTGTCCCGCTTTGAATCGCATCGGCAGTTAACATTTTCGTGTCTTTGTTCCTGACTTGATTTTCCCGCTCTGCTTTGCACACAGTCGTGGATTAAACCATGATCTCACAGGGCAGAGGACAGAGCAGCAGCCCAGCGGCTCAGAGTGACCAAACCCCGGGTATAAATGACAGCGCTGAGAGAGAGAGAGAGAGAGAGAGAGAGAGAGAGAGAGAGAGAGAGATAGATCGCGCGGCGGCGCCTATGTTCATTATTGAGATCTGTCCATTTAAACTATGCTTGTGTGCGCAGAAAAAGTTAGAGGAATAGCCAATCAGAAAAGGACTGTGTGTGAAAGTGTGACGTTATTGGCTGTTATGAGAGCTGCCTGTTGAGCGGAGGAACAGCACCGGGAGAAGGGAAAAACATCAATGAGACAACACTGGATTGATAGAACACTGTTATTTTTTATCCCCCCCTACAAATAATACAAGATAAAAGCAGAAGGAGGGATGGGAAATTATAAGCAGAGAGAGGGACAGACAAACCAGAGGTAGGGATAATCCCTCCCATCCCCCCCAGCAAATCGCACCCTGCTTATATAAATACAGGACAAATACCTTGGAAGTATGTGTAGTTTTATTAAAATAGTGTTTTAAAGACATTTCATGGAGGCTGCCATTTTGTTGCGGTTATGACAAAAAAGTGTTGTCAAGGTAACAGGCAGTAGGTAACTAAGCAACACGAATTCCTCAGTTAAACCTTGTCAGTTTGAGCCAGAGTTGGCCAAATACAGAACGATTATGTGGAATCTAGTGAAATTGAAGATAATTAAGAGGAAGAGGCAAAAACTGGACACTGTCAGTGGTGTTTTTGTGGCAACTGTTCACCTGATGAAATTGTGGGAGTAACCATGGAAACACTATTTTATGTCATCAACCAATATGGCAGCTCCCAGTGGCTTGAAAACAACATTAACAATGAAAATTTTATATTAAAAAAAAATAGTAAGCAGTTATATATTTGTTTGTACTTTATTTTAAAGCGAACCCTGGCTACAATCACAAGTTTACCCTAAAACACTTATAATATCATCACTTATATAAATTCAGAACAAAAACCTTGAAAGTATTTTGTAGTTTATCAAATCATGTTTTAAAGAAATCACATGGCTGCCATTTTGTCCTGGCTGTGACGTCAAATGGTTGTCTGTCTGCCCTCTGGTGGTTGTCAAGGTAACAGGTAACTAAGCAACATGAATTCAACAGTTAAAACCTTTCAGTTTGAGCTGGAGTTTGGCCAAATACAAAACGATTATGTGGAATTTTTGTAAAACTGAAGATAATCAAGAGGAAGAGGCAAGAACTGGACACTGGCAGTGGCGTTTTGTTTCAACTGTTCACCGATCGAACCACAGGAGTATCCATGGGCAACAACCAAAAGCAACCATTTGATGTCATCAACCCAGAATGCACAATATGGCGGCACCCAGTAGCTCAAACAATGCAGATTTTATAAACATAGTAAGCCAGTTTTATATTTGTTTGTAGTTTATTTGAACAAACATGAGATGTACTTGCATTTTAGCCATATTTGTTGTTATAGTCAGGGTTCACTTAAGAAGCATGGCAAGTACTAGCATTTTAGCTATATTGTTTTATAGCCAGGGTTCCCTTTAAGTGGGAAACAAGAAGGAGGACATGTTAAGTCTTCTATCTTCAGGAATAGAATACAGAGCTGCTGCAAAAGTGGAGATGGAAAATCACTTGAGAGTATTCAAAGATAGACACGTTTTGGAATTTTATTTATTTATTTATTGTTTGTTTGTTTATTATGGCAACATTAACTATTATTGACCATAGACATTAATCATGTCTATAGCCTATTTGTCAAAAGCCTGATCCGGTCATATCTCAGATGCTAAGTCGGGTGGGCCTGGGTAGTACTTGAATGGGAGTCCACTGGAACCTTATATAGTAGGATAAATAGAGAAGAAATTTGTTGTTGTGTCAAGACAGCCACAGGACACTTTGCTTAGTGTGGATCTGATGTGAGTGTATATGGTGGGTTTGGTTTGAAGGGGCCAATGGTGCAAAATAGCAGCTTCACTTCTGTCAGTTTGCCCCAAGGTAGCTGTGGCAACAAATATAGCTTATCGCCACTAAGTATGAAATGAATGAATGATGCAAAAAAATCTTTGGGTGTCATGAAAAGCGTTACATAAATAATAGTTTTCATAATTATCATACATATCACAATGATAGCAACAATCATATAATTTTTTATTATTTTATTTATTTAGTTGAAGAATAGGCAGAAGGTCTACCATCTGCACAAGACTCTGACACAAGACTGGCACACACCCAGACTGCACAGCCTTCAGTTGCACAGTCTGAATGCTTAACATAAACACTTCAGAGCTTTTCTCCATGGAACGATCTTGCTTTTTTAAGTTGTGACAGACCTTAAGGTTTATTAAGCCAAAGCAGAGATGCAGATTCATCTGTAGTCCTGGGGAGGGAACATGTTTTTAGTTCTACATTAACAGTCATGTAGTGTACCTTTAACTGTGCTGATATGGTTCATTTAATTGACTTTCTGGGATTTCAGACGTTAAATTAGAATATGAAAAATGCAACTTACTAGACAAACAGTTAAACGCATATTTTCTGTAGCAATCTCACACTTGACTTTTAAATTGTTTTATTGTTGTTATTGTTCTACAAAAAGATCCACACAGACAACCACAGACATATTGACTGAGATGTTTTATTGTACGGGTGTCAGATCCAGATTCTTTGGCCCTGGCTCCCACAGAGGAAACCCTGGCTCCTCAGACTGTTATTTTTACATGTGTGGAACCGGTCCTGAGATGAACCCTCGTGTCACAGGATAGTGCATAGTGATAGGATTGAAGCTACTGTTGGGTTAGCAAGTGACAAAAACATTTTTTATAAACAAAACAAAATATTTTTAATCTTCCTACATTTTGCTCTCTTGCCTATTGCATTCTGAGCCTCTGAACTGTTGATAACAATGTATTTTAAGCCAGTTTGCTAACAGCAGAACTTTAGCCACCGTACTAACAATCAGTGTTGGGAGTAACTCATTACAAAAGTAACTAGTAATAAGCTACAGTATATTCCCCTTTTCAGTAAGTGGTGTAACTCATTACTTATAAAAATATTGATAATTTATTACTAGTTACAATAAGTAACTCAAGTTACTTTCATATAAATTATTGCTTTTATATTCTATTGAAAATGACACTTCAGGACCAAAACACCACTAAAATACTGTCTGTTGACTTTAAAGATGAATCAAATCTAATGAGAAAAATGTGTTGTGATGTCACATTTCCATAAATGAACCAGTAATCAAGTGTAAATGTAACAGGATTAGTGTTGTACAATGTCTTAAAGGGACTGTACCTGATTTTTGCATCCTAAAAATGTAAACAAACAGAAATAATTAATTTTAACCTTTTTCCTTCAGTCACATGATTTCCTCACGTAGCTAATGCATTCTGAGCTTCAGAATGTTCATCATGATGAGTTTAATGTTTTTCACAGCTTTTAGCAGCGAGGTGAGTCACTATGCTAACAACAGTTAGCCACAACGCTAAAAACAAAAACAGAAAAAGCTGCACACAAACGGGATTTTATTAGACATGACAGGACTTTGGGGACTAATTTCCACCTGAATCGATACATTAACAAGGCATCAGTGCTAGAGGGAAATTGCTTTTAAGTTATCTTGTTGCAAAAAAAATCGAGTACAGCCCCTTTAACAAATGTGTGATTAGCTCAAAGTAACTCAGAGTAACTCACAGCAGTGTAGACCAGTTACATTTTTGAGACAGTAATATTGTCATACAAATATATTACATTTTTCTCCCTGTAACTAGTAATATATAATGTATTACAATTTTACAGTAACTTACCCAAGACTGCTAACAACAACAATTGAACTTAGAGGGATATTATCAGACACAGTCAGAGCAGTGTAGACTAATTCCACCTGAATGATGTTTACAAAATATCTCTACTAGAAAGTAACTGATTTGAAGCAATTTTATTGTAAAAAAACCAAACAAACAAACAAACAAACAAATGGTATAGTCCCTTTAAGAAAATTTTACATACCCCATTGGCAAATTTATACTGAAATCTGTGAAATATTCCACATGCCCTAAGCCAGTGGTCCCCAACCTTTTTTTCTGCAAGGACCGGTACAGTCACTTTTTTTTTTCCGGGGATCGTTGAGGTTGAGTAGCGCCAATAACAACAACGCAATATGCATACAACTGATTATTGTGCATTTTTTTAGCACTTATTGCTTTAATTTGCCATTTATTTAGTTAGTGGCACAATATTTTCATACTAAAGCCCAAGGAAATAGTGATAAACTACTCAAACAGCAGATGGCTCCGGTTTTGGGCCCCGGACCGGTGGTTGGGGACCCCTGCCCTAAGCAATAAAAACGTATGCAGTTAAAACAGCTCAAATCTAGATTGGAATTGAAATCCAAGTCATTTTAACGGTGCACTGTGTAACTTTCTACAGGTGAGACCTCAACCACACAAGTAAATAGAAACTGAAAGTTAGAATCAAACTTAGGACATTCTGAATGGGCCTCATTTTATGCCAAAATATGAAAAAAAAAATCAATCGCTTTTTTGTGGAAACAATCATGAGCGAGCCCTCCTCCAGGACAATCAATAATCTATTTCGTAGCCGTGCAAGTCTGCTCAAAATAAAAACACATTTTTTTAGTTAACAAAGAATCTAAATGAAAGTTACACAATGCACCTTTAAGTAAGTCTTTTTGCAGTGTATGTATCCTGCTTTTTTTAATCCGGCCGTAAAAACCTGACAGTCCAGTGCAATACTCTACTTTGTGTCTATTCACCCTGGACGACTGAGGGATTACACCAACTTTTATTAAAACTGAATAACAAATGTGCCCTGTGTCATCAAGAATCACTCAACAAATATACAAATGAAATTCCGCACAGCCTTTTGACAGATGGGTTTCCTCCTCACAACGCTAGACCGGGCCCCGGCTGGAGGGACAGTTAAGTTTTGGTAAACACACTGGTCACATGACTGGTGAGGGGCTGGTTTGTCAGGAGAAGCACAGAAGCAGCTCTCAGGAGACACAATATAGGTCCAAAAATCCTCCGTGTGAGAGCCCATGTAAAAAAAAAAACAACACTTTATCAAAATCTGTAGAAAACGTCCACGTGGGGTCAGTAGGTCCGCAGCTTCAGGCCGTCTTGTCCCGGGACGACCAGCTTCGACAATAGTTCGGCAATGTGCAACACTCACTTTGTGCAAAATGGGCGACGCGTTGTCTAAACACACAAGAGACTGGCTTTTTTCAAATGTACAAGTCTTTAAATGTGGGGCAGGAAGACACATACAGTTCATCAGAAAATCATGATGTGTTTGTATTTCATTACTAACGTCACGTGTCTCAAACGACATCCTGGAAGCCACTTATACACATTTACATACCCTTTAAGTGTCTCTGACAGGTTGGATTAAAATACAGTTAAGATCTACTTTAGCCATTTTTAGATTCATAATTTGACTTCTGCATTGTAAATGATGACACCACACTAACAAATGACTATGTGACCCTTTTTATAGAAAGTTGAGCATGCTTCCTGTTATGTCTTTCCATTGGATCTCAGTGCAGCGTTTGATCTCAGCGCAGCGTTTGATACGATTGATCACAATATTTTACTGCAGAGATTAGAATGTGATGTAGGTGTCAGAGGAACTGCTCTGAGCTGGTTTAAATTCTATTTAACCGATAGGTATCAGTTTGTTAATGTAAACCAAAGCTCCTCACAGTGTTCTAAATTAACCTACGGTGTGCCACAGGGCTCTGTGCTTGGTCCAATTCTTTTATTATTCATGTTTGCTAAATTAATAATCTTGGGAAGTCCTCAGAGACGACTGTTGTTGTGATTTTGGGCTATACAAAAATAAATTGATTTGATCATTAAAAGACTTTATAAGTTAACTAAAAACAATATGTAAGTTCATTTCATGTTTATAAATTGGCACCTTTTGAGAAAAATTATGAGAGTGAGACATCTTCACCACGAAGGATTGTTTGAGTTTTAGCACAGAGTGAGCGCTCCTGTTTGTTATAGATGATTTTTGACTTTTTTTTCAGTTGAGGCTGAGAATCAAGCTAGTTCCACTGAAGCATCTGCTTTGAAATCATGATTAATATGCTTTCTTTGTTTGAACCTTGGAATGTTTTCGTCTTTGGAAGTATTTTTGTGTTCATAAGCACCTAGTTTAAGGTCACCGAGCATATTATTTGAGGTGTTTTACTTTGATTGTTGCAACTGCCTTAGCATGCGAATAACCAAGTTACAGGTATCTTGAATTTGGATTTGTAAAGTCTAGTCTAGTAATTCACACCTTTTTGTAGTAAAGTAACGTAAAATCAATTTCCCCCCAGCACTGATATCTTGTTAATGTATCTATTCAGGTGAAAGATTGTTCACAATGTTTTGATTGCATCTAATGAAGTCTAGTTTGTTTACCCGTCTCTGCTAAGTTTGTCTGTTGTTAGCATTGTGGCTAATTGTCTCTTAGCATACCGGCTTGTCTCCTAACAGCTGTGAAAAAAGGTTAAACACTTGCCTGAATTTATAATGCTCAAATAAAGTACAAAATACTCAAACAAATTACAGTATTTGAGAAAAATAATTAGCTACTTGTCATCTCTGGTTAACCAATCACAGGTAATCATAAACACAGTGCTATTGGTGCAAGCTTTTTGATTGGTTACCAGAAGCCCCTGGAAAAACACAAAGGACAGAAGCTCCAATGGCAGCCTGTGCAAGGACCTGATCATGTGACTGATCTGACGAATAAACCACAGATAAACTTAGTAGTAGAGTTTGGTGAACAAATAGGACATTATTAAACCTGGGAAGGACATTGTGGACTCATTTCTACCTAGTTATATTATCAAGATATTGTTCTAAGTGGAAATTCATTTTAAGTTATTTTGATATAAAATTGGATGTAGTGCCATTAACAAATTAGTGTGATTATTTCACTTCTGTGGTTAACTTTGCAGCCAGGAGTTGGAGCTCTAACACAATTCTTAGTGTGGGAAACGTCTTTTGTACTTTACTGCACATTTTTTGAAGTTCTAATACATAAAATGCCAAAGTAAATGTCCTCAGGGCACGTTTAAAACTAGAATAATGCACATAATATATTATCTTTGTGCTTGGGTAACTACTGTGTTCTAGAAATCAAATATATTTATGTGAACATCTTAGAAAACAAGTAAATTGTGCCAAACGTTTGGATGGATAAGGCTGAGACTAGTGTGATGTCATCAGTTAGTTTTAACAACACTACAAACTGCTTTAAGAAGTGTTCATTAGGCCACCAGTCATATTCACAAAAACTGTCATACACACTTGTCAAGGGAATGTTCAGATTTCTGGAATGGAGGTGAATTATACTGTATATATAAATATATAATTACATTTCCAATGCAGATATGCCAATAAGATTAAAAAAGATTTGTTCATTAGCCTGATACTTGTCCAATAAAATCATATTAGGCTCCACTTTTACTTTTGCCTCCATTCTGGGATTTCCAATGTTTTCAGAAAGAGCCTTTATCCAAGCACATTCAGACCTGGTGAAACGTGAAGGCCAAAAAAATACTTCAGTGTCAACAAAATACAGTGAACTTTTGGTGGTGACAGGACATCTTGTAAGTTTAGACCAGAATTTCTTGTGATTGATTCTGCAGCAGCCACACAGAGACATGAGATGGACAGTAGTAATAATAACATTTAAAACAGACTGAAGTGACAGTTTGTGTAACAGTGAGGAGAAGCACCGCATGATGAGCAGAGGTGGGGAAGATTACTCAGTGACTTTTACTAGAGTCACTTCTTCATGATTGTACGTGTTAATTATTTTATTTATTTACTTTTTTGTTGTAAAACTCAACAGTTTAGAATATAATACAACTTATTCCAGTATGCTAATGTACCTTATGGAAGATAATATGTCTTGTCAAACTTTGAACATGAATACTTTCAATACTGAAAATACATACTTGAATAATGAATGCACAGTCTATGTCTTTAATGTGCTCATTGTTCTCAAAAGAGTTTAATTTAGAGTGTAACATTTGGAACATACCTTTTTCACAGAAAAAACTGTTCTCGCCTAGATAATTTGCTGATGTTTTGCTCTTGTAAATTCATTTTGAATTTGCATTTCACATTTAGATGACTAAAGTAGAGAACTAGTGTTTCAAAGATATTGTGGTGCACCATATGGAGCTCATTCTGGTTCAGGAACTACACTACTCCATCTTTTAGGGCTTTTGAAAAATGTATATATTAAAAGTTTAAAAACATACCACAGAGTAGCCAGCTTTGTGTTAACTCAGATCCACAGTGCGGTCGGGAGTTTTACTCTGCTCTGAAGCAGCATTCTGCATGTTGTTTTTCCTGTTCTCATCACCAGCCCTGAGGCCCGTGTTTGGAGCCATTCAGTCGGTCCTTGTCTGCACTGACCCAGCTGCACCTGCTCTCCACCTGACTTTCGACGGCCATCGTCTACCTCTAGGCACATTGAGCCCTCCCAGTCAGGTCTTTTCTGTCGGGCCTCCTCATTTAACTCCGAAGAGTGTGTCTAGGCCTTTAAAGTGCCTCTTGGCCCTCACCGTGACCTCTGTGGCCCCCTTTTCGACTACCGTGTGTGTACATATTTGTACAGAAGCACCCATAGGGCTTTGGGGTTTTGGGGGTGTGGTTTGTTCTGGGCAATATATATTCAGACATCTTGTCTAGTGTTAACAGAGCTCAGATAACTTTTGTATGTTGGCGATGTTTAATAAACTCCACATGTTCTAGTGCCACAATATTATATACGTATATAGAGAGAAATTTTAGAGTCTATTCAAATACATAAAGCACGATTCTGCAACTGCAATTCAAACAAAAGTATAGTATAGTATGTTTTTCAACTAAAAATGTTTACAATTTTTACCTAAATTTAGATGAAAAAGCATCTGCAATAGTGTCTTACTTTGAGTTTGAGATATCATTTTCAGATCTTCAGTTCAATGTTTGGTTGTCTATGATTTGTCTGATTCCATTCCTTCTAAATCACAGATACAATAACAATTCCTTGTCAATATAAAGCAAAGATGCTCTTAAATGAGTGTAATTGTGGCTTCTCTCCCCACCTCTGAGCATGTGCCGCTTTGTGCTTAGTTTGTGCCATGTAACAGCAGTTCAGCATTATAGATTGTTCCAGCCGTACATAAAAGAAACACATCCAAACTGTCCCCAGAACAAAGTGTGGCAGTGTGGGACCCTCTGTGGACCCTCTGTGGATCCTCTGTGGACCCTGTGTGGACCCTCTGATCAGGGCTACAGAAGGCACTGTCCCACCTGGGCGCTGAACGGCTCGGCTCACAAACCAGTCACACAAAAGCTTAGTGCTACAGATCTGAATAGAAGACTAGATCGTTTTTTTCATCACAGTAATATTATGATAAAAGGACGTTTAAACAGTAGAAAGTAGCATTCTAATTCATTTCACTGTAATTCATTTCATTGAAAAATATTAAAAGATTTTGAGCTTCCAAATGCATTTTTTCTTTCACTCACATTTCTCTGACATGTTGAACACGGCAACTGACTATAAAAGAGGAAATAAAAAAGTTTCCCTTTAAAAACAGTTTACATCTAATACATACCATTTCTGCACTATTGAGTGCACCTGAATATAAGACGCACCAATGATAAAGTACATACTGTATATAGGCCACACTCTAAGACAAATTTCCTATTCTTGGGACAATAAAGTTAATCTTGAATCTTGAGAATCTACAATTTTGCTGCATCGTTGTATAAGCCTCAGAGTTCACAGCTTGTGGAAAAAGTAGAGGCTCATAGTCGAGAAATGACGGTTTAATTATCGGTCTGAATCTGTTTATATGTGTGAGTGTTTGTGGTGGTGAGAGGGACTGATGTCAGGTGCTCACTACAATTGCCTTTTTAGCTGTATATGTTTAGGTTGAAGTGCGTCCCATACTTAGGGCTGGTCGCTACATGAGCAGCTAATAAAATCTAAATTGTATCTAAATGTAACCTGACTCATCTGATAATGTGTGATTTGAGTTGTACACATTCCACTGGTAAAGCCAGGTTACCTGCTTTTACCTACTTTTTATGGCCAAGTTAAAAATTCACCCAATAAAAACTTGAATAATTGTGAGACAAAGACTAAAGCTAAAGTAAACAAGAAACTACTTGCTTCTAGTGTATCCTTAGATTTTTCTGCATTTATTTGACTTCTGTGCAAAGCCACTACACCATGTTTATCTTTCTGTAATGCATTGGGTTTAGATCATGTCAGATGGATTTTGTACCAGAAGTTTTGTAGTTTTGATCTGTGTGTGATGTGCATTGATAAAAGATAAACAAAAAAGCCAGCTTTTAGTGAGAAATCATTTTTTCAGTTTTGATCTGCTCTTATTCAATCATTCTTGTATGTAGGAAGCAACGTTAATGCTGTAGCCTGACCCTTTAACGGACTCTCACTGCATAGTTCTCTTATGACAGTGACCTGACCTGACCTGACCTGAGCCCACTCGTGCCACAGCGCCCAGAGGACAGGCCTACAGTGCACTTACACAAGCCAAGGAACAGCACAACTCTTTGTCCAGTACAAAAACGGCTGCGAAAACGAGGCTCTTGAAACAGGACTGAGGGCACTTCTGTCTACAGTCACAGTGTTCCACAGTCTGACAGTCCAGGAGCCCACACAGCTCCATATCTCCTCACAGATCCAAAACAAGTGCCCTGCTGGTCCTCACACCTCCACAGACGTGATCTGGTTCATCTGAGCTCTCATAGTCTGGATGCTGTTCAGAATCTTCTTCTGATGACCGGCCAGCGTCACACCCACTCGCAGGATGTCCCTGTGGAGTGAAGAAGAGCAGTAAATAAAACAGCTCACTGCAGATGTACGTGTGGGTACAGGTACTTACTCCATGGTCATCTGTGAGACTGTATTAAAACTACTGAAGCCCTCGTTGGCAAAGTTCTCCTTGTACTGGCCCATTTTGATGGCGTCCAACCACTCGTCCACTGAGGTAAAGGAGGAGAAGTCTGGAGTGCTGCGGTCCAGCAGAGGTAGGTGCACACTGCAAACAAATATAATGAAACACATATAAAACATGTCCACAAACACAGCACAGAAAAGTCTGGAATGTGCTGTTGTTTAAACATGTGGTACCTAGAAGACAGAGGAGTCATGGCCTTCAGGGTGCCAGGGTTCCGGATCATCTTGTCCAGAGTGTTGACGATCTGGTTGAACTTAGGTCTGTTGTTGCGGTCTTTTTGCCAGCAGTCCAGCATGAGCTGGTGCAATGCACTGGGGCAGTCCATAGGGGGCGGTAACCTGTAGTCCTGCTCTATGGCATTAATGACCTACAAAACACAAGAGGAGGGCAGTGAACAGGGGAAGCACTCGGCTGAGAAGAGGTTTGGTTGAGCATGATTTGTTGTTCAGTCACCAGACTTCTACTTGTGAGAACCTTGTCATTTACTGCAACTGAACCGTCACAACTGCATTGTCACAAAGAAATGCAGTGTGACTTGCCAGGCTACTTTCCCTGCTGGTGTCTTTAGAGAAATGTACTCACATCCTGGTTGCTCATGTCCCAGTAAGGCCGCTCTCCGTAGGACATGACCTCCCACATGACGATGCCGTAGCTCCAGCAGTCACTGGACGAGGTGAACTTCCTGTACTGGATGGCCTCAGGAGCCGTCCAGCGGATGGGAATCTTTCCTCCCTGAGACACAAACATGAGGATAAAAATCTGCTCACTCACAAACACATGTAAAAGTCCTGAGAGGACCCACCAGAGCGCTGGTGTAGGTGGGATCAGAGGTGTCGTCCTCCAGGAAGCGGGACAGCCGAAGTCAGACACCTTACACACCAGGTTGCTGTTGACCAGGATGTTGCGTGCGGCCAGGTCTCTGTGCACATAGTTCATCTCACACAGATACTTCATCCCTGCAGCGATGCCTCGCAGCATGCCCACTAGCTGGATCACCGTGAACTGACCGTCGTTTTGCTGAAGCACAGACAGCAGTTAATGTAAGGACATTTTGAAGTTCTACAAGGTCAAAGTACTTTTAGAAGCAGCACTTAAAATCAGACCACCACAGGCTACAATCATGTCAATCGTGTTGTCAAATTAGAGTGGCTTTGCTGTGCAGGAACAGTCCACTTTGCTTTGCTTCTCTATTTGAAAAAAGAAGTCTGCAAATGCCACAAAAAATCCCACATGTGAAGTAGGCCTTGTGAGAGCTGGGAACAAGTTTAACAATAGTTTAACCTGGCAGAGCCTCCACTCACACGACTCAGTGACATCATTATTTAGTTTTGTTTGTTTACATGTTGCACTGAAGCACCAAAAATATATGAGCCCAGCACCTGTTCTACCTGTTCCAGTCATGATGCATCTTACATAAGCCCACAGTTTGACTGGGCTTATGTAAGTGAACCCCATAGATCTATCAGGCATCTCGGACTCAGCACATTTGGACTCGGTCTTGTTTTAGTCTTGAGGTTGCTTAGACTTGGTCTTATCTCGGAGTTGGTCTAGGACTCAGTCCTGTTTTCGACACAGAGACTGCTTTTCATGACCACCATACTCTCCTAAGCTTGCACCAGGAGCAGTGGCCTGTCCCAGACACAGCTTGTAATAAGATCATGTAGACACTGATAACTGCACAAAATTACAAAGGTGGTCACGAAGGTCTTGTCTCAATCTATAAAAGTCTCGATCCTGTCTCAGTCTTGACCCTCAGTGGTCTTGGTCTCAGTCTTGACCCTCAGTGGTCTTGGTCTCAGTCTTGATCCTCAGTGGTCTTGGTCTCGGGACTCTGTGATGTCTTGGTTTCAATTATTACATTCATTAATTTTTTTTGCCAAACCATTATCTTGTATTTGTTCTGCTGCTGTGTGTTTGGGAATGGAATCTATAACAAAGCTCACAAAATACAAATGTACTTTTTACTGTAGTAAAAATAAATATTACAAAATGTATGTATCTGTGACTTGAATAATCACGACTCTTAAATAACCTCCTAATCTTGCCCTCCCCAGTGCAGACAAGCCCCAGCTCACCCGCAGGAAGGAGTCCAGCGATCCATTCTCCATAAACTCGGTGATGATCATGACGGGGCTGCTCTTGGTCACCACTCCCTCCAGGTGAATGATGTTCGGATGGTCAAACTGGCCCATGATGGACGCCTCGCTCAGGAAGTCCCGCCTCTGTCTCTCCGTGTAGCCCGCCTTTAGGGTCTTAATGGCCACCAGGATCTCTCTCTTCCCGGGCTGTCGGAGGTTCCCACTGCACACTTCACCAAACTCGCCTGGCAACAGGAGGAACAGCAGCAGTTACACACCTTTTAGTGATAGTATAATTTAAATTTGAGCAGTTGTGAAAGTCAGAATTTATGGAAGATTTTTTTTATTTTTTAAGAAATGCTCCAAAGATTGCATTTGTTGTGTAGGTTGAATAATTTTGGAATCAACCTGTTCCTGAAACTGTGTAGAAAAGTTTTGTGGAGAGCATCTTAACTTTTAACATGTTGATGTGGTTTGGCAATTTAAGTGTGCAGAGGAAGAAAAAGCATTAACATGAGCTTAAAGATCATTGGTCAGCCTCAAAAGTCTTTGAACAGTATTTATGATGAGCTTTTAGAGAAGAAGGCTGTGAGCATCATACAGGACTCTTCTCATCTTTTGCACAGTCACTTTAAACTGTTGCCCTCTGGAAGAAGGTATACAGTTATTTCAGCTAAGAAAACATTTAAGGAATTCTTTTATACCAAGAGCAGTTAAGCAACATGTTAATTGACTATTGCAAAAATTATCAGCTAATTTAATAATGAAATGATTGTTTAAACAACTACAGAAACTCTAAAGCCCGCCATGTGCAGAGAGAGGTTTTAGGACTCGGACAAAGCAGGAATGACATCAAAACTAATGTAGAAATATGCAAAAATGTGTCTTTGGTGATCATTTTTGTGAATGATGTTCTACACCATTCGTTTCACTTTATTTTGGTTACATTTTTGTAGTTTGTCTTTTTATGATCTAAACTAACTTAGCAATTACAAAATGATCACAACTCAAAACATGTCATATGTCTCCCTTCCCCACCAACAGCCTCAAAAAGTGGTGAAATTCTTAATATTTTAAATCTTGACTGTTGTCAGTTGAAAGAACTTAATCCATAGGATTATTATGAGAGTTTGAGAACAAATCCCAAACAAACAATGATAAGTTCAACATTTGTGGATTTCCATGATGGATTATTTTGACCAAAAACAATAAATCTCCCAGAGTGCACTTCAAAGACCCTTGTCCACCATCTGAGATCATGACATCCTCAAACTGTAGAGCGTGAACACGTCCTATGGTGATTACAATATAGAACAGTCTGAAGCTTGCGTGACAAAGCTGGATTAGAGGATTTACATAGAAACATGTCGTGAACTATAACCAGACCAAGAGAAGAGAACATAAGAAAACAACTGTGTGATCCATCAGAGAAGTACAAAATATATTCTGTACATTCATGATGTGAGCTGATTACTTCATATTATGTGTATTTATTATACCATTTGGCAGAATCAATAATAAGAGATTTTATTGAAATAATCCTCACACCATTTTGATGACGAGTGACTGGCTGCAGACCTCCTCTCAGAGTGCCCTACCTGCTGCAGACCTCCTCTCAGAGTGCCCTACCTGGCTGCAGACCTCCTCTCAGAGTTGCCTGGACAATCCAGCCTCACCGCTGCACCAGCGGATGAGTCTGGTCGCCCCCGAGTCAACTGGATTTCTAGATTTCAAAGCTCACCTAACAGACAGCGTAGGAAACCAATCAGAGAAGAGCATAAAGGCTTCTAGTGTCGTAAGCTGTTGGGACTTCTCTCGCGCTGTCATCCCCTTACTGGCTCGAGCCGACTGCACTGCCTTGACCATCTTGAACACGACTATTGACGCGATGTCTTTTTGGTAATTTAAAATGACATTTACCGGTGAATGGAACAAACTCTCGGTTTTCCGGTGCGCCATGTTGTTTATCCTTCCGCCGCGCTGCCTAGATCCATGCGCGCTGCGCACAGCAGGGACGTTGTTTAGCAAAAACCACGTGACTGAAATAAACTATTTTCATTGCACGGTACAATCTGGATTTCGAAGGAAACGCCCTTGGAGGGGAGGGCGACCAGACTGACATTTCTCTGGTGTAAAAATACAGAGAGAATGTCATTCTGGATGCCAGGCAACTCTCAGAGTCCCTACCTGGCTGCAGACTCCTCTCAGAGTGCCCTACCTGCTGCAGACCCTCTCAGGCCCTACCTGGCTGCAGACCTCCTCTCAGAGTGCCCTACCTGGCTGCAGACCTCCTCTCAGAGTGCCCTACCTGGCCGCAGACCTCCTCTCAGAGTGCCTACCTGGCTGCAGACCTCCTCTCAGAGTGCCCTACCTGCTCTAGACCTCCTTCAGAGTGCCCTACCTGGCTGCAGACCTCCTCTCAGAGTGCCCTACCTGGTGCAGGTAGGGCACTCTGAGGTAGGGCACTCTCAGAGTGCCCTACCTGGCTGCAGACCTCCTCTAAGATGCCCTACCTGGCTGTAGAACCTCCTCTCAGAGTGCCCTACCTAGCTCAGACCTCCTCTCAGATGCCCTACTGGCTGCAGACCTCCTCTCAGAGTGCCCTACCTGGCCGTAGACCTCCTCTCAGAGTGCCCTACCTGGCGTAGACCTCCTCAGAGTGCCCTAACCTGGCCGCAGACCTCCTCTCAGAGTGCCCCTACCTGGCCGCAGACCTCCTCTCAGAGTGCCCTACCTGCTGTAGACCTCCTCTCAGTGCCCTACCTGGCTGTAGACCTCCTCTCAGAGTGCAGCATAGTCAGTCCTATATGTCATCATTGATCCTGTCATATCTTCAGAGCTGAGTAAGACATGGGAGAGGTGCCACAGTGGAATGGCTAGAGAGAGGTGTTGTTGTGTCCTTGGGCAAGACACTTGCAGTAAGTTATTGCAGTGGATGTCAGCCAGTGTGCAGGAATACTAGTGTGCTTGAGATACTGTCAGGTATGACTTGTAAAAATGGATCAGTTTTCAAAAACTATGATAAAAAAGCTAATTTGATTTCATTGAACATTTACCATTTTGGACCAACTATTTGAGAATAGTGAAAGTAAAACAATCTAATTTCTACTAATGTAAAGATATTTAAAGGTGCACTATGTAACTTTTTCAAACAAGAGATTTTACTTTATCATGAAGAGCATTACTTTGACCGGTGTGTTCCCAAAGTAAGATTTAACATATTTAACAGGGATTTGATTAACTTATAGGGTAATTTTTTATTAAAAATGCAACATTTTTGTGAGCAGGCGGCCTCTCATAGAACTGTCCTGTAGCACTTGGTTTTGTTGTCACACATGCTTCTTTCTATATGCATGTACTGTACAAAAAGTAGGGACAGGCCGCCACCAGAAAAGTTACAAAGTGCTGCTTAAAGTGTAATGGGCAGCAATATTTTACAAATTAAATAATGTTTTCCAAAATAGTTTGATTTGGCAATATTTGAGCAGGTGGCGTATCGCGGGAAAAAAGTGTGTTATGACTCCAAAAAGTTGGAAAACACTGGGCTATTTATTCTAAAACATAAAAGTCGTTAAAAAAAAGATTTTGCACAAATAAAACTGGAAATGCGACGCCTCTAATGTGATTCACTTATCCAGACCAGTAAATTAGTGTGTGGTCTGCACTTTTGTCTCGTGTGTAAAATGTTTTGAGTCCTACTATAAATACCCTCCACAAAGTCACAAAGCCCTTCCTCCAGCTTCTCCTTGTCCACCACCTGCTCCAATGACCTGTTCGATTTTAACACAGGCGATGTCGATCTCTTTGGCAAACTCTCGGACGGCCTCGTTGGGATCCTCGTAGGTGAAAGGGTCGATGTAGATTTCATCCCAGGGAGAAGCTTCATCAGAAACAAAGCAAAAGGAGAGACAGCACTGGGGCACTCACACACACAGTCTCATTGTGATTGACAGTGATATTCAGAGGTGATATACATGTATACTGTGTAGTGATATGTGCTGTACTTACTGTGTCCACTGGTGTAGTGCTGCAGTTTGTCTGTGTACTCAGACTCAGGTCCTCTGTGCTCCTCCTGTCGCACAAACAACACTCTCTTTATCTGTATTTACATTTGGAGTATTTTTTATGTAATAATGTCGAAAACAGAAAGTGTATTTAGAAGGTATAGATGTGACCGGACAGAACAGAATAGGTCTGACTCCCAGGCACTCCCAGGTCTGTTTAGAAATGGCTTCATCACACACTAGTGTGTTGGGCGTTTAGATGCGCACGAAAAAACCCGGTTATGATCAGGGTTTTTAAATCTTCTGGTTATGCGTGTGTTCATGTAAACACCATAACCTGATTTCAATAACCTGGTTATTTGAATATCCTGGTTATGAGAAACCAGGTTATTCTCACTGGAATTTCTGATAATATCTAGAATATTGCCATGAAACACCATAACCTGATTTTTCACCGCTGGAGCCAAACTGGAAGCTGTGCAAAAGCTCAAAGAAACTGATCTGCAGAGAGCAGTAAATTTCCCCAAATATACCATTCATTCATCATTCATTTCATTCATTTTCTACCGCTTGAATCGCCGTTAGGGGGTCGCGGTGATGGAGCCTATCCAGTGACTTGGCCTTAGGCGGGGGAACACCCTGGACAGTAGCAACTTGCCGCAGGTTAGACAAACAAACATCACTCTCTCATCATCACTAAGGGAAATTTAACAGTGATGCCCAATTAACCTAAATGCATGTTTTTGCGGTGGAGGAAACCGGAGTACGAGAAAACCCACGGTGACAATGGGAGAACATGCAAACTCCACCCAGAGAGATCGTGAGATTTGATATGTCCGACCGGGAGTCGAACCCGACGACCGTCCTTATGTTGAGGTTAAGACAGAGCTCTACACTTGGCTACCGGTGCACCCTCCCCAAATACTCAAATTATTATTTTCTTTTTCTTATATTCATTTAATAGCACTTTTTAGTTAGGGTTGAAGCCTTGTCCAATGACACTTATTTATTTTTTGTAATTCATCATTTTAAAACTACAGAGTAATTTGTAACACAACACAGCTTATAACTCGTGAACGACTTCTCAGAATGCAGACAGATTTTTTCACTTGGTTAAAAATCACTTTTTGCCGAAACTCTGACTGTGAGCTACAGTCGCTTGCCATAATCTGTCTCTGTTGGTTGCCATAGTTCACCATCTAGAAATATCCCAGGCATATTGTCATGCACATTAAAGCAGGAACATGAACATCGCTGTTTCTCGTGAGCGCATTTAAACACCAGAACGAATAGTTGTCATAACCAGAGATACTGCTCAGTAACCCGGTTATTTGTGCACATGTAAAACGCATTCAAAATCAACTCGATTATGATTCAAGACTGATGATGCAATCATGATTCTTTCACAATGCAATAAAAAAGTCTACTTTATTGTGTTTTAAAGGGACAAATATTATGTATTTTTTTGTGTTGTTCTTGTCCTTCAAACAGGCTTCTGAGCATCTCCAATTTGGAATCCCAGGCATCAAAACCACTAAAAACAGGTGCAGTAAATCTCAAAAGAAAGTCATGTGTTTCCTCATTTCAAGTATTGAGTTAAAGCTCTATCTACTGACTTCAGAGGAACTTACACAGGATAAACAATCAAACCAATATTGCCTGAATTGTTGCAGCTGTAGAAATGTTCAAAACTGGATGATTCATAAACTTAGACAGATCTATCTATGACATCACAGATCAGGGGACCATCAGAATGCTGTTTTGGGGGCAACAAAAATATCTCCCAGATAGCTGTGTTTTGGATGAGGAAACAGTTTTAGAACAAGATTAAAAACTCCAAAAGTCAACCGTGCATAATATGTCCCCTTTAACACAGGCAAATGAATTACACAAAAACCGAAAAGGTTTAACAGATTTATAAATTACGCAGTGATGTTACTGAGTCTTCAGATGTTACTGAGTCAACAGATCTTCATCAGGTTATCATAATTATGGTTGTAATTACCAATGTTAGACCTAATTCAAAACAATCCCAGAGTAATAATGGGATGGTTCCGCATCAAATCTAAATTATCATGACATATTAACCAAAACTGCAATTGTTGTGATTCTTTTTTGTATTGTTTATACATATTAGATTAGAAAGTTGTGGAAGAACAAATCAGACCAAGTATTTTTGGTAAGTTCTTGATAACTTAAAAAAAACCCTAAATCAATGACTATGACTAAAACAACATTATTGATAGTGACCATTATTATATGCTCAGTGTGCGGTTCATTCCCGTAAATGAGGTTCACCTAAAGTACACGAGTAAATCCAAACCAAAAGTGTGAAGAAGTGTCAAACCTGCGGCAGACTATGATGATGACGGTGAGTGCGATGATGAAGACCAGGCCTGCAGCAGAAGAGCCCACGATCAGAGGCAGCTTGTCCTGGAGACTGGAGGCGTACTCCTCTGGGACAACATCACAACAGACCGTTAGAGAAGTTTACACAGACTTTATCAAACATGATTCATTCACATTAACATTTAGTCAGTGTGTACTAAATAGCAAAGACTGTCCTCTGTGTGAGCCGCTGCTGGCAACAGTGTTCCAGATGTTAGCTGACAATACAGTAATAAAGGTATTTTTGTTTTTATTTCACTAATATTGTCTAAAAATATCAATACAAGAGGACTGTTCTGTGATAGTGGATTAAAGTGTTTACCCTGGTATTATGTGTGAGCTCAAACGTAACAGTGATTGGTCAAATCCACTGTTCATTCACCCATTGGAGGAGTGTGTTCATGTTTAAAACACTGCTGAACCATGTGTACAAACGACCTAAGCCTAAAGCTAACGTTAAAACATTTAAAGAACAGCTATTATGTAAATTCTACTTTTCTGAGTTTTAACAAAGATATAGCAGTGTCTCTCATCATCACTTTACCCAAATTTGTAATGGATAGATTCCTGCATGTTGAGTAATCTTTTATTGTCCCGCAGCTGATGCTCCAGTGCTCAGAAAATTTCTGTTGTCAACCTACCACCTATCCCCGCCCACTTGTCTGTATTTACTTACGATTATTCAGTACTATCAGATAAAACCACTTTAGAACAACAATAAATAGTCATTCAAAATCTGTGGCTTATTAAAGTTACATTTTACAACAAAGAGGCTATTTCCAAGCCGTTTTAGATCCGTTTTGTGTTTTACAAAGAATAAAATGTAAATTATTGATCTGCATATGTCATAGTTTCTTCTGGGGCTGTTGTTCTTTAGTCGCTTGGTTGAATAATCGGTCGATGGAGTCTTAGTCTACCAATATTTTTAAGTCAATCAATAATTATATTTTGATTGACAATGTTTATACACTTGTTTTTTATAGAAAGTGCTGTTTTTACATGGCTTTTTTATTTGTTTCAAGCACAGACTGGGTCAAACTAATTTAATACTTTTTAGTTGCTGAGCTTTTGCCACGGCCCTTTTTAGTCGAATGATCGGTGGATGGGACGGGTCTATAGTCCACTACAGCCCTAGTTTCTTCCTAATGATACAGAAAAATCACAATAGATTTCCTTTAAGACAACTTTCAGCAAGTGCTGCTGTGTGAATACAAACATGATAGAGTGGTGCTCTGACTAAACGGGACTGGAGGAATGTGAGGGTTTAGAGCAGTTTGAGCATCAGAGCAGAACTCACCTTCAGTCATGGTCTGAAAGTACATCTTTCCACTGAAGCGTCCAAAGCCGGCCACAGTGCGCGCTCGCACCTGGAACACGTAGATGGTCCCAGGCTTCAGACCTCGGATCAGGGCGGTGTTGGTCTGACTGCGGCTCACAGAGGAGTTCCACTCAGCCTGGTTCTGTCAGGGCAGAGGGAGGGTTAGTGTAGCTGTGATACAGGATAGCATGTACCTGACATTACTGTTTATGGCTTTATCTACAGCAGCATGGCCAAACTGTGGCCCGGGGGCCAATACTTCCAGCTACACTGGCCTAATTTCAAAAAGTATACGTAGTTTTAATGTCAAATTTGAACAAATCATCCATCAGGTCAAATGTGATAAAAACCTCAAATGAATGTTTAATGCTTATGAAAGTGTGGTGCTTCATTAAAATGAGGTCAAAGTTTGAATGATTCACTTCACACAGCCATGTATTATAAGGCCTTCCACTCATACAAGTGCTAAAATAAGGCCCACTGTGAAAACAAGTTTGGACACTCATGAGCTACAGTCTTAAGTTTTATGTATTTGTTTTTATCTCAAGGGTCAGTAATCTCTGGTACCTACCCATTATGTTTATAAGCTCTACAAATTAAGCTAAGCTAATTAAATTAGATTTCTTATTTGGGAAACCACTGATCTGAGAGCCAATGAAGCCTATTTTATTTCTCACTACACATTCCTCAAAGAAAATGTAGATACAGTATACAACGTAATGTAAAAATGTACAATAAGCACGTATTCACTCCTTTTTTACATCAATATGTTACGAAAAGATTCCAGAATGAATAAGACTGAATGCAACATGAATGCAACATATTTTCAATCATTAACTGGCTTCAGAAATCATTTCTAGTGGGTTAAAGACAATATTACAAGCATAATAATTGAATTTCCAGAGTCGCTCCACTTTTCTTTTAACAAAGAATGTAAGAAATGTCATGATGTCTTCAGTTTTTGTTCACATTTTTTAAAAGGTCTTATAATAAGAATTATAAGTGACATTTATGAAGGCAATTGTTTTGTCCCAGTAAAATTCCAATGTCTCTATGGGGTTGGACTTAATAATTGAGCTGTCACTAATGATTCTTCTAAAGGCTGAATCAATGACTAGTCAAACAATTACCAGTACTTTAACTAAAACCAGGGTTGAATATGGTGAGTGAGCAAACACAGTCTCACAGATATTAAAAATGTTCAGGTGGTGACATCTGTTTTGTTAAATAAGTCATATGTGTATGAGCAGACCTTCTCGTAGTACTGCAGCTCGTAGTCCAGGATGACTCCGTTGGGCTGGTCAGGCTGGGACCAGGACAGAGTGATGGAGGAGGGCGAGCGGTTCACCTGGTGGATGATGGACACGGCCGATGGAGCTGTCAGGACCACACACACACACAGTTACAGCACACTGCAATGGGACCAGACACTCTATACATGAATATGAGACAGTGCATACCAGAACAGCAAGAAAATAGGACCCAAACAGAAAGTTAAAGAAAGACGCTAAAAACACACCAAGCTCTCAGCTACCGTTGTTAGATATACAAAGTTGGATCACTTTTTCATCTAGCTACTTTGTATTTAAATTTCACACAATCTATTTTCTTAAGTCCACATTTGCTGTTGTAGTTATTGTTGTAAATTATGTGATAAATGCAGCACTTTCAAATCTATCTCTATCTATTCTTATATATATATATATTTATAATATATATATATAAAATAAATATATATATATATTATTTATTTATATTATATACTATCTTGGTCGGGTGGGCTGTCTTAGTTAAGTTAAAGTTGTGATTTTTTTTTGCCTTGCACAAGTAGAGAGAAGGGGGCGGGCTGTCTTCTGTTGAGACTTTAGCCCTTCTATTCTTAAGTTAAAGTCTTGATCTTGTCTCTGCGTGCAGGTGCACACATGCCCACTCTGCTCTGGTAGTCCCGATGTACAATCACAAGTCAGCTGTTAATCAGAAATTCTAAATTTGTGCATCGAATGTCTCTCATCAACTGTTTAGTGCATGAAGCAGCAGCATCAACCCTACGCACAACTAATAATACATCATTTTATGTATTTAGCAGAGATTCAGAAGTATTTTGAGATTCGAATCATTCCCTTGTGGCTTTGATTGAGTCAGTGGCTTGTTTTTTTATTGATAATTGTCTAATCAAGGCTAGCATGGGCTTTGTCTTAAATGCGTTCAGCAGCAGCTGTCCCGATAGGAATGAATATAAATGGGCCATATAGTGGAACATCCTGCCCAAATTGAAACAGTTGGGTGGTCCTCTCCAGTTTCACTTTGTTGTTTGTAAAAAGAAGTGGTAACACTTTATATTAACTACATCTTGATTTGCCTTAATACACTCTTAATAAAGCATGAATAATGGATTAATTCTTAATGAACAAATGAGAAGTTAATGAACAAAATAGGCTAAGTACAGATCGACCAATATGGGTTTTTTGGGTGGCCAATGCTGATTTTTTTTAGCCGATTTGACCAGCCGATGCCGATTTGAGTGGCCGATATGCAATTCTGCATGTTGTTTTCACCCTTTTGATGACAGCGTGTCGTTTTCCCAAGGGCTGCCAACAGCACGACAAAAGGAAAGCAAGAAAGCACGTGCATGCGTTCTTGTAAACAAACACCCGGTGATGGCTTCTACAGAGGACTTGCAAGCAAAGTTCGAAAATTATTGAGCAAGCGTTAATGCGATATCACGTATGTTGAGAGAGAAAGATCTTACATGTTTTTCCTCCGTTCACTTTGGTGCTGAGGCGGTTCCTGATCAAAAAACTGACTTTTTCTTTACGACAATTAATGTTTTCTAGTTTCTTTCATTACAAAAATGTGAAACTGAATAACTATAAAGAAATTAAAAAAATAAAAATTGGCCTTCAAGACCAAAATTGAGGCTGATAGCGATATCATAAAATTTGCGAATATCGGCCCAATTAATCGGCCGGCTGATATATCGGCCGATCTCTACTATTAAGGCTTAGTAGCGACTTAATTACTACAAGCCCCACCAATCAAACCCAAAATCCTAATCTTAACTCCTTTATTGAGCAGTTACTAAGCCTTAATAAACACTTCCATTCATTAATTGATGGTTTGTCCATTAATTGTTAACTCTTTATTCATGCTTTAATAAGGCTAAATAAGGTATAATTAATATAAAGTGATACCAAAGAAGTTTATGGTCATAATTGTAACCAAAATTAACACATGTGGATATTATACATGTGTCGAAGGATTTATGAGAGGAAGTATTCAGATTTAAAACCTAATTTGTGTTGGCGTGGAAAATCAGCTACTCCACCTTTAACTGCTGTAAAACCCTGATCAATATTTACCATCTATCACCTATCACACCGAAATAAGTCTGTCATATGCTCTTTAATCTATTTGAACAGTCCAAACACTGTGTAAGTCCCTATATAGTGCATTTACAGCGCTCATACCGGCCTGGTTGGTGGTGATGTTGACCGCCGTGTAGTGGGGAGAGTACGGGCTCTGGTCAGACACCCCGTTCACCGCCTGGATCTCAACGTGTACTGCGTGTGTGCCAGGAGCTCGTGATGTGCACCTGACTGCTGCTCAGGCCCAGCTGTCGTGGGACAAACTGAACGTTGTCCCCACAGCGAGTGCACCCGGAGCGCCCACTGCCGCAGCTCTTACAGATGATGTTATAAACCACGTCGTCCCGCCCTCCGCTGTCCACGGGAGGGCTCCACTCCAGGCGCAGGGAGGTCTCGTTCACCATGGAGATGACGTTCTGAGGAGCCGTGGGGACCGCTGAAAAAAACAACAATGTTAAGATTTAAAATGTATCAAAATTAGTTACACATTATATTCTTTTTATGTAATTAGAGACAGATGTATCAAGTCAGAAGTGAAATTATGAGTGTAAACTGAATAAATGCATGTTGTTTGTGAGTTTTGGATTCAATTTAATATTGGAACATGCAACATATAACATATTAACAAAACAAATATGTACCACGTCAAAATTTGCATCTTTAGTGCTGTGTGAGAGAAATATGTCAGTTTTTAATATCCTAGCTTCATTAAAGTGATTTACTGTGTTTCATTATTGCCATTTAAGCAGACGTACGCAATAAATGAGTTTTGAATTAGAAACAAGTAACAACACTGCTGATTTCTGTCTCTGACATTTTTTACTTGACGGAATATACGTATATGTCAGCAGGTTTTTCACTTGCAAGTAAGTTTGTTAGTAACTGATGCCAGAACCAGGTGGCCCTCGGGAACTTGGAAACAACCGATATGGAAGTCGTTACGCCAGGTGCAAAGCGTTCACGCCAGGTCATCTTGGGAAGTCGGAACAACTGCAACATGGAGATGAAAATAAAGGCATGTGCAATAATGGCACTGAGGAACTACGAGACAAAGCTAAACTAAACTTCTTCAAAGAGTCTTGTTTCTGCATCATTTCTGAAATAACTCACGGTGTTGAGGTCAGGCAGCTCCGTTTGTCCCGAGAGTCCGAGCAGTTGTTCCGAGCTGCTCGAGCGTTCATGTGCATTTTACAACTCGGAGCAACATTTTCCCGATTTCTCGAGGACTACATGAATGAGGCATTAGATAACATTAAATACTGATTTAGCCATAGTAACTATGTATTTGAAAAAGGTTAGACTATATTTTCAGTAAAACACAGTGAACATGATTCTATCAGTGTTTCCCATTAATAGAAGAGACTATGGCGGCCTAACCTGGCCACGTCCGATGGATCCGTGTTGAACTACTATTTGAGTTCTTCCACAGTCTCCATCTGGAACTTGTCTCGCTGAAAGTGCTCGAGAAAAGGCGGGGCGTTTAGTGAAATACTTTGAGCTGATTGGGTGTGGGGCCAATTTTTTTTTTCTTAGCCAATCACAGCAACAACTCGTAATGGTGTATCCAATGTCCGGCTCTTCTTTCAAAAAGAAATTACTCCGTATTTCTGCTAAAACGCATCAAAATCAGCAGAAACACGAACATCCACGAGAGGCGCCATCTTTGTTTAGCTTGAATGAGACTCGGCGGCGGCACCTGGGCGCTAACAACCGTCTTAACAAACATTGCTGGTTCGGACTCTCAAACCAATCGGGCGGCAGGAAGGCCAGATGGTTTATCTCATGTTTGTGAATTCACAAATATCACGAGATAAACCATCTGACTGGCCAGGGTAATGGCAGCTCCCCATGGTCTCATTTTTGCCCCATAGTCTAAACATAAGATGAACAAATAATTGGTTGTTCAAATGGTAGTTGGTGACTTTGGGAGTATCATATGCATATAAAAGTAGCAATTTTTATTTTGTAATCAGTGTTTGGATGCAATCAGTTAAATTAAACTCCAAAAAAACATATACAAAATGAAATTTATCAAATACAGATTGTTTGTGCCACCAAGTCTCAGTATAATCCTGTGGGAAACACTGTCTATTTAAGATTTCACCCCACATTTTTCAGTTTTCACCTAAATTGCCTGTTTTTATGAGGTTTGTAGCTGTATTTTATCCAGCAAATATGACATATGTAGAGGGGAACACACAACTGTTATCCAGCAACTGCATAGTAAATGTGGGTCAAAATTGCCACAAGGACTATCTTACCAAACTAAGTCAAAATTAGAAAAATGTGATAAAAAAACAACCTGTCGGCTACAGGAGTTATTATATTTCTAAATGCATTTTATGCAATTAGGCAATTTAATCCTACTGAGCTGAATACAATGCCATCTACTCTATTTAAATTGTGTGAGTTATTTTATGAATGTTAGGGCCTTACTCACAGTTTGGGAACCATTGTCCTAAATCTCTGCATGTATGTTTATCATGGTGAACACTTCAATAATATTTCAATAATCATTTTTCAATGCGAACATTCTATCACTGCATAAGTTATTACAATTTTAACAGATGCTGCAATTAACATAAACAAAGATGGCCCACTTAAAGGACTGGTTACACCCAAAACAGCATTTAAGCAATGTCTATTTCCAGTTCCAGAAGATCTAAAGATAGAGAAAATTAGATTTGAGTTGATTTTGACTTGATATGGGGCGGTTATCAAGGCTGGTTCTATTATTCTATATTCAAAAAAACAAGGTGGTGTAATGACTTACATTTAACACACACCTTGCTCTACATGTCTGGACAGATATGCTTTTCAGTCCTTCGAGACACTTAAACCTGACTGTCCCCTGCACATGTGTCCTGTTCCTGTGACTGTATGTGTGCTGTGTCTCGTACTGGTGCAGCGGCTCGCGGGACCCTCAGCGTCGGTGCGGTAGTATCCAGAGCGACAGAGGCAGGTGGTGGCTCCCTGACTGCTGGTCCGACTGTTCAGGGGGCAGGACAGGCAGCTGTGGTCACCCTGAGCTGCTTTGAAGGATCCAGAGGGACATGCTGTGGACACAGTTTTAAGGAGGTTATAGACAGGACAATGCATGTGGGCAAAAGTTCTGACACATTACAAATTGTTTATTCTCTCTCGTGTTGTCTGTTTTTGAATGTGTAAGGTTGCGCTCTACTAAAACCTTGTGCACACTAGAGGAATAACTAAGACAGACCCACCTGTGCACTCCGTCCCGTTGGCCGCTGCCTCGTAGCCGGCCTTACACATGCACCTGCCTATGGGCACCATCCACTCTCCGTCCCCATTACAGTAGAGTTTGATGGGCACATCCACCTCTTCTCCGTTTGGGACACACACTCCTCGGGCCGCCACCAGGGAGGCGCTCTCTGCCCCTGACAGAGTCTCAGAGAACACAGCTCCGTTGAGAACCACGCGGGGACACTTGCGGTAGAAGACCCTCACTGCGATGATGGACATGCAGGCTCCATAGTCCTGAAAGGCCAGGTAGAAGCCGTTCTTGGACACTGGACCGAAGCTGCGCACCTCACTGTTGATCTTCATGATGCGGCCGCCCAAGTCCACCTGGAGCAGGAGCACACAGTCAGGACCTTAGGAGGAATGTTCCAATCCTAGTTCTTTATACTTTTTTCCTGTTACACTTGATAATTCAGGCGATCTGGGGCACATTGAAGTAGCTGAATGGCAAAAGCTTAGAAAAAATTGCATGCAATTTGCATAAAATCATCTAGTTGGCTTCATTTGGTGCCCGAGGCACAAGTCTGAGACCCTGCTGTAGTGAGAGTGTTTCTTCATTTTTGCTTCTGTGAACATAGAGCTGATGTACCCTGCCATAGAGCTCCAGTTTTGTCTCATCTGTCAGTAAGTTATTTCAGGGACCATGGTTGATTTTTCTTTCCAGACCAGAGGGATACCAACGTGTCTATGTAACAAACACTTCCTCTCAAATATTTTTTTTTATATCTGTTAAAGCAATTACGTTGCAGTGTACGTGTGTGTCTGAAAAGCTCATCTTAAGATCAAAGATGTCAGTCCTTCCTACATTCACATTGCTCAAATATGACTTTGATTACATTGCATTGTAAGTGTGATTAAGGTGCTGTTCCTTACAGGACCTTCTGTTTCCTTCCTGTGAGTGTCATATGATGATTGTTTGATTACATCTAGCTCCGAGCTCTGCTGTGCTCCTTCTGTTTGTTAACTTGTGTAAGTTGGAGGTGTGGTCTTGCTCTTAGGATAAATTGCATGTGCTGTCGGTGACTGATTAGACTTTTTATCCTTTTGGACATGAAGAATGAGGAGACTGAATGAGGACCATAGACATAACTTCACTGAAACTGGCTTCTGGCTAAACCATTATGCATCATTGTAAATAAACCATACATTTCAGCTCAGGTATTCTCTCTTGGGAATTTTATTTTTCACATCTAAGGTACAACTAACTTACATACAAAATGAAGTAACCTGCTTTGTAATAGAAATGTTCAAAACTTTAAATTGTAACACTGAACTCCTCCAAACCTGAGAAAAGCTCTCGTCTGCTGCGATGGTGTCCACCTTCACCCAGGGGTTCTCCATCCAGGCGGGGTTCATCCTGGTGGCCGTGTCCGCGTCGGCTTCGTAGTAGTACAGGTTGAACGTCTCTTTACAGGAGCCGGGCACGTTGGGGATGGAGCTGCAGTCCCTCACAGAGAACTTGATCTGGACGTGGATCCTCTGGGCTCCTCGGCGTCGGATGAACTTAGTGCGGATCCAGTTGTTCTGGCTGCTCTCGAACACGTTGCACACCTGGTACGTGCGGATGGTGTTCATGTTCTCGTCGTAGCCGCTCACTTCCTCCCACTGAAAACAACATGTGTACACTTTATAAAACTCCTCCCACCAACACATTTCAAACTAAACTTTCTGCTGGAAAAGGATGAGGGCAATTAGAAAGGAGAGGCTGAGAAAGAAGAGCAGCAGTGTGATTGGTTTGACGGCACAGTATTGAGTGGACAAATCAATGCTGATGTCACATAAGGCCTTTTCCCATTGTAGGAACTTTTTTCAGTTCCTAGTACTTTTTTAGTTCCGGTCCCATTTTTGGGAGCATTCACACAGAGCAGGAATTATGAACTGGGGGCCACACTTTTTTAACTCCTGCTCTGGGGCAGGTACTTTCAGTCAGACCAGGAACCTTTTGGTGACAAAAGCACATTGACAATTTTAACTTTAGAAATATGTTTTATACATTCAGATAAACTTTCCTTATCCTTGAGAAAAATTATGTAAAAGCAAAAACTCCCAGAATGTATTTATTTAATTTGCAAATAGTAGCCTTTAACACTATTATTAGGAATTACAGTGAATCTTTTTGTTTAATTGTTATTTTCAGTGAAGTTTGAAACTTTTGTACATCTTAGTTTTATGTGGAATTGAAAAAAGATAACTTTATTTTCCTAATATCTTATAATTAATTATTTAAATGTTTCAGACTTGACAGATGCTAATGCCAAAGCCAGTTAGACCCACTTTCAGAAACGTTTGCTGTGTGAACACAAACATAGGGACAGGGTAGTTCTTCTGACTAAACAGGGGCTAAAGGAATGTTGGGACTAGTTCTTGGTACTTTTATGTGGGAAAATGCCTATAGTCTAGAAAGGACAATGGCAGTGGGCTGTGTTAACCTGAAACTTGCTGATTTGCCCAATTTAAAGCAGAAGACAACGCTATTTAAACATTATATACACACAGTTTAACGTGTGGCGTGGTCCATGTTAGTGAATTAACAGAAAATGAAAGTTGGATACTTTGTACTGTGTCTGGTTGTACTTTGTGTTGTCGCCTGATTTTAAGCCCGATGTTTCCCTCTACGAGTTCGGAGCGGCGTGGCCAGAGTAAGAATTTTTGTAAGAAATTCTGGTTTAATCCACTCGCGATTTATTGTTTCAC
Source organism: Mugilogobius chulae (assembly GCA_038363315.1). Taxonomy (NCBI): domain Eukaryota; kingdom Metazoa; phylum Chordata; class Actinopteri; order Gobiiformes; family Gobiidae; genus Mugilogobius; species Mugilogobius chulae. The sequence goes on from CM076414.1 coordinate 8,161,672, forward strand.
TTTTAGATCCGCGCACACGAAAGAAAACACTCTGCGCTCACTCACGTGACGCAAGCACTGTTCTCTGAACGCTGCAGCGCTCAGAGAACAGTGTCGTCTTTGTTCTTCCTGTCACATGATGCGACTGTCAGACAAATAATCTTTGCAAATGTCCTCATGTGTGCGGTCTGTTCTTTTTTTTGACGCGTATAAAAATTGCAAAAGATCCTAAACTTCTCTCGTGTGCAGCCGGCTTAAGATAAAAAAGCAATTCTTCCAAAATGAAAATAGACAAGTACAAAAGTTTTGTTTTTATTTATTTATGGAGGAAAAACGTATTTTTTTAATAAATTATGTTTAGTGCTGTCAAGCGATTAAAAAAATAGAGAGATTAATTAATTATGATCTGTAATTAATTAATTAAATTAATCTATTTTTAATCTTGCCTAGAAATTGCGGAGAAAAACACTCAACTTTTGTTTTTATCCAATTTAATGAATTACATTATTGTTGCAGATGAAAATATTATATATATTGCAAAAAATGAAGACTTTAGGAAGTGTTTGAACATAAAAGACCTGTTCATCAGTCCATTAACTTTCACCTGCTTCTTTATTTTTGTCTCGTTGCTGCTCATCATCAGTTAAAGATTTTAAAATAGATTATTGCCATTAAAAAAAAAAAAACTCGATTATTATGTCCGTAATTAATTAATCTCAATTAATGCACTAATTGTAACTGCACTTATTATGTTCTTTAGTTTCATTTTGTTATAACATTTTCATACTAGTCGACCTTTAGAGACATAAGCAACTAATCAATTAATTAAATGAAATATTGTTCAAAATGCAGTCATATATTGTGTACTATGAGCAATGTGTAATGTAATGTGGGCCAGGCAATGAACACATTCAAAAACAAAGCATTCTGGAATCATTATGAATAATAGCCAGGGCAAAGACTGGTGAATGAGAGTATTGTGATCAACATTTTAACCTACTACAGTTTATTCTAGTAAATCCTGTACGGTGTCGTTTTAAAGTGAATATATTGTTTTTATTGCATGTTTGTATTCTCCTAAATATCAAAAGTCCATTTTCCTCCAATGCTGTGTGTCATGTACCAGCCAAACCTTCCCTTACAGCAGGGTAGCACTTCCTTTTAACATTTGATCTCCCATCTCCATACTCGTACAACTTTTATCATCAGCCGGTTTTAGCTGGGCTCCGCTGGCTCTCTGTGCGTTGTGGAAGTCTGATGAATATTTCACTGTTCACTTAGAAAGCATTTTTAGGTCTGTCACACAGCTGCAGGTCCCGGAGCGGAGGTCAGGCAGTGACGGGATGGTTTCAGTCCCACAGAAACACAGTGTTCTTCCACAAACTGCATGTTGTTTCCACCTGCACGGAGCTACAAGAATCAGTGTGATCCAAACAGCTTCACGCAGCAGCCTCGCAGACCGCAGCGCAAACAAGTCCACAAGGTAAATATACTCTGCTCAAAAAATAAAGGGAACGCTACAGTAACACAAAGTAGATCTGACTTAATGAAATATTTTTATTAAATACTTTTTTCTTTCCATAGTTGAATGTGCTGACAACAAAATCACACAAAAATTATCAATGAAAATCAAATGTATCAGCCCATGGAGGTCTGGATTTGGAATTATGCTCAAAATTAAAGTGGAAAAACACTCTCCAGGCTGATCCAACTTTGATGTAATGTCCTTTAAACAAGTCAAAATGAGGCTCAGTAGTGTGTATGACCTCCCTACAACGCCTGGGCATGCTCCTGAGGAGACGGCGGATGTTCTCCAGAGGGATATCCTCCCAGACCTGGACTAAAGCCTCCGCCAACTCCTGCACAGTCTGTGGTGCAACTTGGCGTTGGTGGATGGAGCGAGACATGATGTCCCAGGTGTGCTCAATTGGATTTAGGTCTGGGGACCAGGCAGGTCAGTCCATAACATCAACCACAGCTAGCATTGATGTGCCTTCCTGGAGGAGCTGCACTACCTGAGCCGCTTGTGTGGGTTGTAGACTCCGTCTCATGCTACCACTAGAGTGAAAACACCACCAGCATTCAAAAGTGACCAAAACATCAGCCAGAAAGCATCGGAACTGAGAAGTGGTCTGTGGTCACCACCTGCAGAACCACTCCTTTATTGGATGGGTCTTGCCAATTGCTTATAATTTCCACCTGCTCTCTCTTCCATTTGCACAACAGTATGTGAATTGATTGTCAATAAGTGTTGCTTTCTAAGTGAACAGTTTGATTTCACAGAAGTGTGGCTGACTTGGAGTTACATTGTGTTGTTTAAGTGTTCCCTTTATTTTTTTGAGCAGTATATATTAAACTGTGGCATGGTGGCAGAGTGCTCTGGCCTCACAGCAAGAAGGTCGCGGGCTCTGTGTGGAGTCTGCATGTTCCTGCTCGTGCCTGGGTGGTTTCCTCTGGCTTCCCCACCAACCAATAACATGCAGGTTAGGAACACTTGGTGACAGTCGGAGGTGTTTTGTGACTCTGTGTCTGTGAAATGCGCTGTACAATAAAGATTACTTACTTACTTACTAGACTTACTGATCTTAAAAAGAAACCAAAGTTGTTTGTGATGCAGAAGTTTCTTTCTATAGTGAAGAGCCAAATACACCTCACAACTTTCTTCATAAAATAGTTTTGTATCAGAAAATAAACTGACTTTGAGAATATATTACATTTTAGAAAATATTGTGAATGTTGGTTTCAAGAGAATACAAAATTGAATATAAAGTATATTGTTTAAAGTAAAAAAACAAAACAAAAAACAGCGAATTAAAAGTAAAAATGTAAAAAATTATATAGGAACCAACCTCTGAGGACGACTGAGGTTGGAACTCAGACCTCAGAGTGAAACTTATTTAGGACAAGTTCAGCCAGGTAAGTAACTGGTCTGTTTGATTCAAAACAAGCATCGTACTGCAAAGAAATAAATCCTAAATATTTTAGGATTAATCAATGAGATGCAATGCAAGAAAAAGAAACTTAATGTGAGGTGAGAAAGTGTGGTTTTGTTGTAAATGATGAATGAGCTGTGAGCAGACACAAACTCTACACTGCATAGGTAATGTTACAACTTTCACTTACGTTCTTTTGGGAGCAAGTCACTGAGTAGAATGTTTAAAGATCAACCATCTTTAAAAACATTGCGTATGTGAGGCCTGATATTAACAAGAAAGCACACAAGCTTCAGACTGGTTGGACAATTTTCCCGCCAAAGTGGGAGGAACTTTTGCCAGAAGAAGACCACTGAACCATTGTAAGTCGAGAAAGAGTCTCAGTTTTGGTTCAGTCCTTTATAAAGTCTAACAGAAAGTTCTCTTATGGAGTTCCTTTATTAACTATGGGACAGGAATAAGGCCCAACGACCTTTGGCGCAGAAAAATGGAGCACTAAGCTCTTGGCCTCTGGACCAAATCTTTGGGACTCATGGTTCTTGTAAGTGATACAAAGAGTCAAAAAGACACAGAGAGCCAAAACCATTCCTTTTTAAGAATCTTCAGGAAAGCCTCACAAGAAGGAAGGATAAAGTCCTTCCTCTGGGCTCATGCCTTAAACTCCATCTTTTTGCCACACTTTTTGGAGATGTGGACATTGATTCATTCAAATGTCCACATCTCAAGCAAATGGACATACAACATTCTACTCAGCAACTGTCTACTCAGCGATGTCACTATGTGCCTGGAGCAGCGACAACTTTAAAGTGGGCTGGTATAGACACAACTATTGCAAATAGGTTTAGATAACAGTCTAGATTGTGCATTTAATGGAAACTCATCTGCATACTTCATTTAAACACTGTTTGTAAATCTCTAGTCAATAGAGGAATTTTTCCCTCTACTGTGCATGCTTTAAGCAGAAAGAGCTCCTCTCTGTTCGCTTAGCTGGGGAAACCGCTTTGAATAAAACAACAAAACAGGACGAGAGCAGCTAATTGGACCAGCTCTGAATTGGCCTGACAGACGTCTGTCTCCTGAAGCTTGAGACAGCGTTTCTTCTCGTCGTTTTTCACTCACCTGAATGTAACTTTTAAGGGCGTAGGGTTAAATTTCATTCACAAATTTAGCAGCATAACTTTTGTTTTCTCACAGTGATAAACTCTTGTAGTTAGCTAACAACAGAGCTTTTTCGACTTGTTTCACTGTTTGTGTCTATGAGCGGAGGCTCTTTCTGCAGGTCGGGTGTGTGCATCGCCCTGTTAATTAACACAAAATCCCTCTATAAATCTTCGTAAACCACACTTATTTTGGTGCATAATTAATTTTCAGAATGGAGTCAAAGGAAATGTGAAAAATCACACAACCTTCAGATTAGAAGTTAATTAATTAAACAATCAATTGTTGATTATTCACAAGATTTGGTTTTTAAAATGAATTGTTTCTCACTTTGGTGAGTGGTTCTCTGAATGAAAGTTTAGTTTCTATTTGGCTTCTATTGATCAAATGGTGAAGCTTTATCTGTACTGTTTTGTGTTCCACCTCACAGAGGTCAGATAAATCTTTAATAAAAACCCACTCCACCAATCCCACTGCATCAGATCCTTTCAAACTTCATTCCCTTCTCACTTTTAGTTCTCCAGCAGTTACAGTTCTTTGAAGTTCAGAGCAGAAGTGATGCTTTTAGTGCTTTAGTGTTCATGTACAAATACTGACTATTGATCTCATGTTTGCTTTTGTTGTGTTGTGATGTTACTGTTGAGTTTCAATGGCTAGTGCTAAGCTGTAGTTGGTCAGTCAGTGTGGTTAGCGTGAGCCTGGTGTGTGTGTGGGGTCAGCAGCGTTGTCAGAAAGGTCACAAGCCCAGAGCCGGAGCTGTTCTGTGTGACTCACCCCTTGAGCAGGATGGATAGTCCAGCCCAGCTCTGCCGTGGCCGTGGTCGAGTCCATCAGCACCTCTGAGGAGACAACAACAAGAACTGTCACTTTAATACAACACACACATACGATATCCAAGTCACTTTATCAGTCGGACATGTTTGGATGCAGACTGAACGCTGGATAAAAAAGAGATCCATTGAACTTGTCTCCAAAATGATGAACACCAAAACATTCTTCTGTAGTTCTCTAGCTAACAGCATTATCAGTGTATTGCTGGGTTTCTGATGATTTCCCATAGACGTTAGCATTAGCCCGAAATAAATGAAAGTTAAGAATAATTCTGAGAGTGTCAGCTGGTACAAACCCACCGACCACATTTAGGAGGTAAGAGCTCGTTAAAAGACATTTTTGAGTTTAGAAGTGTTGTGAGATTTTTAAATAGTAATAATTAGCCGCGTTTAGAACTGCGTTTCACCATAGAGCGTGTAATACGTCTGTGTAAGAGTATTTACATGTCTGTTGTGGAGTGTTACGAGTGGGAAGTCGTGATGTAAGAAACTCAACAAAATGTGCAGGCTTCAGATCCACAGTTAGTTAGAAATACAGATCTGCTCAAACAGCATAAAGAGCTAAAACACGTCAGAGACTACTGCCACAACTGAACCCAACAGACTCGCAAAGTGGGAGAGGCTGGAGGCCTTTAAGAGACGTCCAGGGTGTCACAGACATGATTGACAGCACCAAAATGAACAGCGAGCTTGGTGATGATGTGAGTTTTGTGTCGGAGAGGTCTGGTCCTGACGTGAGATTTGCAGTGAGGAAGCTGTAAGCAGTAGTCTTTGCTACTGCACGTCAAGTTTTTTTTTACTTGCAAACTATGTATTAAACTTGCTTTAGTCTACATAAGCGCACGAGCCTATTATGTGAGTATTTCTAAAATGAAATCGAAAATGAAAACACTGACAACTTTTGAACCAGCGCATCGTTGGACTAGTGTTGGCACATGCACCACTCGCTAAAGCTGAGCCACATGACGATATGTCAACGCAGCGGGTGATCTGTCCACCTCCACAGCACGATGTCAGAGGAGGAGTTAATAAACCACTGGCGGCTCTGCCTCGTCACTCACTGTGACGTCAGCGTGAACTGAAAATGACACGTTTGCCAGCGTGGCAGTACGTCGTTTTTGCAACATACTGCAAAATGGCCAGTTGCATAAAATGCTAAAAGGCCTGGAAACAGTAGATATTCAATTTTGACCCATATACAGTCTGACAGTGAAAAAAGTGATCTGAGTTTAGTTCTCTTAACTGTATGTGACCTTATCACCTTATTACTACGCCACAAGTTCCTCACAACAACACATTAGTTACTCTTTATGAAGCATAGTCCGATTAATCAACAAAAATAGGGCTCCTTATAGCTGTATATATTACTGTCTATGTGTTTCACTCACTGTACCTTTAAAAGCCTAATGTTTGTGTAACCTGTCTAATAGAGAGAACGTTTTTCTGCGTTCGTATTAAGCTGCTACTCACCCAAGCAAAAACAAGACGACTGCCATTTAGAGCTTCCTTGATCCTAAGTGTTTGACCCGATCAGAAACCAAATAATCGTAAACTTCAAGTCTTTTGAAGGCTTCATTTGGCTCAGTGTAGAAGGACATCTGCCTCATCGCAGGTACATCCTCCAGATTGTAGGAGAACAACACATGCAGCGAGTCTAGAAACGCCCTCTTGTGTGAGTGAGTGTCAGAGGAAGTCAAACTACTGGATTTCTTCAATATAATCTCTGCTAAAAGAGCTGAATCTATAGAATCTGCATCAGAAAGTAGAAAAGTGCTGCTGCCTCCTCGTCTGTAACACAACTTTTGTCCTCATTGTTTTAATCATGTAAACCTCCTATTGTTTTTTATCCTAATGACGTTGTTTCATTGTAGTGGCTCATATTCTTTCACCAAAAAGTAAAACAGACAAAACCAACACTGACATGAAGTTTGATTTAGAAAAAGGAAGCTGAAATCATATTGTTTGACTGTTTATTCACATTAAGTTGTCATGTGCACAGTAACAGTTATAACACTTTTATGATGGGAAACGATCTTCTATCAGACCAATGGACACGAACAGAGCTGCAAAGAGGAGGAAAAGAGAGGTCGACGCCTTGCGGACATGCACTGCTCTGACCAAAGGCGCAGACTCATTAAACAAGCGTTCCAGTGAGAAGGTTTGGATAATGACCACTATAAGGTCTGAGGGAATAATAGACTTCTCACGGAATCTTCACAGACCAGAGGAAACCTAGAACTAGGGCGGGACCATATTGACAAAAATGAATATGTCGATAGCTTAATTACAATATTATTTAAAACAAAGCATCATCATGTCTTTAAATGTATTTGTTGAAGTTTAATGACCAGAAAAATTGGGCTTGACTGGGACATTCTTGGTCGACGTGTTCCACCCAAGGCTGCAACAAATGATTCTTTCAACTAATCGATTAGTTGTTTAGAACGCAGAATCACTAAATACAAGATTTTTGCCAATTTTGAGTTGAGGTAACATCGCTTGAGGACATTCTGAAGGTGTAGACATTTCAGATTGTTAAAAGTACCAAAAAATCCGACATTAATCGACAGTAAAATTGGTATCAAAATTAGATACTCATTTCAGGTACCAATACTTGACAAAATGTGATATTTTCTTGGGAATCTTAGAATAATCCTGAGCTGTATCAAAACTAGTTTAAAACCAAAATGTCTGTTGCATGGAAATTTGACATAAAGAGCATTTTTAATCATCATTGTGGTATCATAATGTATCAAGAATCTCAGTTTGGTATAATAACATTAGACTCAAGCAAGCTATTTTTTACATAAAAACCTTAAATTACACAATTATAATGTAATTTATGTCCAGTTTGATGCTTTTCCACAGCTCATTGATGCTTGAAACCTACAGAAAGACCTGAAACGATTATTCAATTACTAAATTAGTTGACAACTATTTCAATAATCGATTAGTTGCGATTAATCGAATAAAGGGTCTTTCACACCAAGCCAAGGGTCGCCCGTCCGAACCAGTTTGGCCACTTTTGCCGACAGGCGGCTCACGTGTGTTTGGTGTAAATGGGTTTGTCGGGGGTCAGAGGAGCGGAGCACGTCGTGGAGGCAGGTTTTTGAAGACTTGCAAGTAAAGTCAGTGTCGCCAGTTGCCGCAAATGCAGCTGTTTGATTGGCCCGTGGTCACAGGAGAACCAGCGAACCAGTGCGCAGGAATAAAGTGCGGAAAACCGAAAAAGACGCTTACGGAAAAACAGCATTTAGCCGAGCATGGATTGTTGTTATTTACACGGGGTCAAACGGGACGTAACTACGAAGGAGAATGGCTACTATTTGGATCGAGGAAAACACGGGGGAGTTACGGGGACCGCAGTACGAAGGCTGGACTGTGGAGGGAAATACGAGTTGAGCTTAATCCGTGAGGTAAGGTTAACATCTGTTTGCGTGCAACTTATGTTTCGTCATTTTCGTCAAGCATTACATCACGTGCATGCTCACTCTGCATTTGTTTGGCGACTGTTGGCTGTTTGGATCGTGTTTGTCTGAATGTTCTTTCACATCGGTGCGCCCCATAGAGACGTGAGCAGACCCTGCGTTGCTCCTTCCTATCGACAGCGACTTGTGTTGGTGTGAAATACCCTTAACTTGTTGCAGTAATCAGACCTAACAGCATTTACAAGACACAAGCTCAGATGTTTGCATGCAAACTAACTACTCATAAAGAAAAATACAAAATAAGAACAGTTAAATAAGATTTTTATGTAAAAACAAATTTTAAATATGCTTGCAATGTGCTTTCTAAATAGTAAAAAACATTGGTCTACTAGAAGAAGACCAGGAGTGTTCAACTGATTAAAAGTCACATCTAACTTCATTTGAACACTTACAATGTAATCTTCTTCATTTATTGTTTTCTTTTTACAGTGTTTTTGTTGCCTTTTTACTACGAACGATATTCCGTTTTTCCACACCACCAACCCAAATCAATGCACACACTGCGTAAAGAAGATAGTTCTGCTGTTGAAGTGGAGTTAAAGGAACCATATGTAAGATGCACAACTAGTGGTTTTAAACAAGTATTACAATCACAGGTGAACTTGTGTTGTCAAAGTGTGAAATGAACTATGTTTTAAATTTGAGAAACTACAGACTAATCAAGAACAAGGTTTGCTATTAATCCTGCCAGACACCTGATTCACCTGATTCTGTCACGACTCAGCGTTAAGAGATCTATGGATGAGAACTGTGTTGAAACAAGTGAATGAGCTTATCACAGACAGTTGTGCAGGCTACGTTCACACTGCAGGATCGATTCTCAATTCTGTTTTTTTCATGTGGTCGTTCACATTACACAAAACATGCGACTCCAACTTGTCTCTGGTGGGAACGAGATGTGGCCCCAAAAGTGACCGGCATGAGCAGTAAAGAGCCGAGTGTAGTTACACATCCAAGACATGTTTGTGTCTGTTTCAGGCTGTTTGGTACAAAAACGGAGCCGCAAAGACCAAATACTGTCACTGAAAAGTTCTGCTAACACCAAGCAGTTTTCCTGTCCAAAACAAAGTCGATCATTTTAAGAAACCCAAAGAGTTGAAAACATTCAGAACATTACACTACTATTAGAGCTGTGCAATATATCGAATTGTAGATAATATCGTGAATGTGGTTTTCAAGATATCTAAAAATGAATATCAAGTATATCGTTTATAGTTTAAAATGCCACAAAAAGAACCCTGTACAAATAGAAAATAGAAACAAATGATGCTAGTAATTTTCAACTTAGGATATAAATGTAATATGTCTGCACTTCTGTGATTCATTTGCAAACATTTCACATTGTTCACGTGACATCCAGTATTTTCTAGACCGAATTATCTTTTAGATATTTCATGACGAAGTAGTGCTATCAATCAGAAATCTTGTTAACATCTAGATTCATGACATCATTGCATTCTACAACTTGACTGACTTAAGAATCGTCTGAATGTCGTTATCGAGATGTGCCCAAAAATATCGAGATATTCATTTTTATCAACATCACCCGCCCTAGTTCCTAGTTACATGTGAAATGGAGGAAAGGAACCGATCCAGAGCTTTTATATAAAGAACAGTTGCAAATGACAGTCCGACTGTCTCAAAAAGCCTGTATGATTCTGCTGCATTGACAGCCTCCACACTGTTCAAGTGCACTGACTCTGTACCACGAGACATGCTTGATTTACATTATGCATTAGATTTACAAAGTCACTCTTCAGACTGATGGAAGTGAAGCTGTCGTGCTACGATCAGCCTCTTCACACCACATTATACTTGACTCAATATGTCAAGTGTCTCGACTGATCCACAAATCCACATACTGTAAATGACACAGAAATTAAAAATAACATTAACTGTGTTAAATCTGTTTTAGAATTTAAATTACTTTCTGTAATTAATTTTCTTCATAAAGCAACTTAAAGCCCATTTGATAAATTATAACATACTTTATTTAATGCAGTTTGGTGTGATAGTCTTTGTGGTAAATATTTTCCATAGTTTTCAGTTAGGTTGCAAATTATGAAGAAATTGACAACTAAAAGTAGAAAAGCAGAAGTTGAAAAACAGAATCCTCCACATGTGTCGTCAAAAAGTGCCAAAATGCAGAGACAATTTATACACAACTGGAATTTAAACTAGGGCAGGGTTTATCACGGTATAAAAGAGAAGATTGGCGGTAACGATATAGTTGACGATATACATACTATATGGGGTCGTTTAACAATGTTATAAATATGTATTGCAGGCATAGTTACAGTGCAAGTTCCCCTTTCAAACGCCATGTTCTACTTCTCTAATTATTTGTTTTTAGCCTCTGCAGAGCCTCCACATCTGGGCATAGCTTACTTTTAGAGAAATCAGATGAAAATTGCTAAGATTTGTTTTTCAAGTTTGATCCACAAAAATATCCCCACTAAAGACTGAAGTATGAAGCACAAAAAGTGTTTTTAAGATGGTTTGTTTTGGCTTTTTTTCGAAGGCTTGAAAAGGTTGCAAAATCCGCTGTGGTGCAAATCATATCACGCTATTCTAAAGTTCAACTTTTCTACATGAATATCACGATATATGATATACGATATGATATTGCCCAGCCCTAGTTTAAACAATCATTTGTCACATTGTCACTCATGTGTAATTTATGTGAATTTGGACCCAGCTTTACAATGTGGTTGCTAGGTAACAGTTGTGGATCCACCTCCACATGTGTCATTTTTACTGGACAAAAGACGATAATGAACTTCACCAAAACAACCAAACTGGGTAAAAACAAACTAAATGTTTAGTGAAATCTTCTCATAATCATGTTTACTATGTTTTACTAAAATACTAGTCTAACCTGACATACTTTAACTGCTGTAAAACTGGCAAATATTTACCACAAGGACTATCACACCAAACTAAGTCCAAATTCTAAAAATGTGCTAATCTGTGCATTTCATATGGACTTTAACATCCTGATGAACATTCTCTGATGTGTGCTGATTCAAATCTCTCACACGGCCCTGCTCTCGTCTGAAATTTAGCAGCATCACATTGGAGAGTCCTGTGACCTACATTTCCTGGACACTATCGCACTACACGCTCTGCTCCATTGTAAGTGAGCACGAGAAACGAGTGAGCGGGGTCTGTGAGTGCATGTCGTACGTAGAAAAGCACTGCTGTTTCATTCAAAATGCATGCGTCCGCCTGCGCTGTGAGCCCAGCTGTAAAGGAGACGAGGAGGCAGGAGCTAGGAGATGAGGAGGCTGGAGCTAGGAGGCAGGAGCTAGGAACCAGGAGGCAGGAGCTAGGAGGCAGGAGCAGGAGACAGGAGGCAGGAGCTAGGAGACCAGGAGGCAGGAGCTAGGAGACAAGGAGGCAGGAGCTAGGAGACAGGAGGCAGGAGCTAGAGACCAGGAGGCGGAGCTAGAGACCAGGGCAGAGCTAGGAGACCAGGAGGCAGGAGCTAGGAGACAGGCAGGAGCTAGGAGACAAGGCAGAGCTAGGACACAAGGAGGCAGGAATAGGAGATGAGGGCAGGAGCTAGGAGACTAAGAGGCAGGGGCTAGGAATAGAGACCAGGAGCTAGGAGGCAGGAGCTAGGACACAAGAAGGCAGGAGCTAGGAGACAGGAGGCAGGAGCTAGGAGACCAGGAGCTAGGAGGCAGGAGCTAGGACACGAGGAGGCAGGAGCTAGGACACGAGGAGGCAGGAGCTAGGAGACCAGAAGGCAGGAGCTAGGAGACCAGGAGGCAGGAGGTAGGAGACGAGGATGCAGGAGCTAGGGCACGAGGAGGCAGGAGCTAGGACACGAGGAGGCAGGAGCTAGGAGGCAGGAGGCAGAAGCTAAGAGATGAGGAGGCAGGAGCTAGGAGACCAGGAGGCGGGGGTAAAAACACAAGGAGGCGGGAGACAGGAGACCAGGAGCTAGGAGACTTGTGTTTGGTGAGAGTGATTTGGCACAGGCCTAGAGTCCAAAGCTTAAACGACTAGGATGATTTGCCAAACTCTCAGTTAAGTACTAATGCTCATGTTCGAGAAAATCTGAATTTAAAAAGCAGGACAGCTGTCAAACTGAACCTGAAAAGCAGAAGTTTTGAAGAGCCAACGGCCTAAATCAAGTTTGAGACTAGCATTTGGGGCTGCACAACTTGTTTTAAAATGTCTTTTTGTTTACATTTCAGTGTTCAGAAATGTTTCTTCAATTGAGACAACCATGCTGGGCTAAAAAGTCTAAGAAATGGACTCGAAAATAAAACTAAAATTTATTGCACTCCCCTTTTCATCTGTAAAACGCACAGTCCTCATCAACTGGAAAGTACGGAAACCAAATTGCTTCCAACTTGACAAACTGAAAGCAGAATATTTGGAACTTGTCTTGGTGACTTGGGCAAGGCGCAAAAGTTTGCTTAGTTACAGTATAAAAGTAAAAGTATAAATAAATAAATACATCAATAAATATTAATAAAATAAAAGAAAATAAATACTGTAAATTTCAAACGGGAGCTATGTCACAGCACCTTTAGGTTGTTGACGATCTGATTTTTTTTTTTCAATCAAAAAACTGCCAACCCCACTTGCTATTGCTTAAATTTGAGTGAACGTGGTGCCTATAATTGGAATCATTTATTTCACAAATACAAAGCTACTGGGATCAATCATACAAGGAAAATAATTGTGATTAATTTGTTCCCCAAACTTTACACCGGTGTTTGTTTCACATGAATAGGTCCGGTAATTACAGAGATCTATAGAGACATGAACTATAAACGGCTTTAACTCAAATTCATGCAATGTTAAACTATACTGTACTGTATATACAAAGTCATTCCACACAACAACACACAATTCCCTGTATATATAATCCATGTATAGTGTCCGTTTCTGAATATCATTATAATGTTGGCAAACGAGCAGTGTGCATATGTCGCAGGTCTGTAGTTTAATGCCCTGCTCCATCTGGGCTTTGCTTTTCTCTGCTGTTTGAATGAAAGTAGGCCACAGAGGATGACCGCCCCCCTCACACACACACTCTCTCTCTCTCACTGTCTCTCACACACACACACACACACACAAACACACAAATATATCTGTGCACGCTGGATTAAACTCGCCAACACACGAGCCACGGCTAACTTTCAATCTGCAGCTATACACGAGGAGATGCTACTCAAATGTTGTCACGAGAATTTGGATTCGTTAGCATTTGTGCATTTGTGCACATACAAAGGCATAAATGACTAAAATTAGATCTTATATTCAATGGCAGTGACCTAATAATTCAGAGTTATTATAGTTAATTATTTTACTACTTAATGTATGGTCTAATAGCATAGTTTTAAGGCAATTGTTATTGTTAGAGATGGGCTGATATGGTTTTTCCAAACTAATACAGACAACTGATGTTTAGCCTCCTGCTGTGCTCGAAAGTTGAGGTGCATCACAAAATCTGTACCATGAGATCATAAAGATCACACAAGATCACAACAGTACTTTTCACTTTAGTAAACAAGATCACAAAGGTACTTCACTTTAGTTAACAAGATCACAAAGGTACTTCTCTTTAGTAAACAAGATCACAAAGGTACTTCACTTTAGTAAACAAGAACACAAAGGTATTTCACTTTAGTAAACAAGAACACAAAGGTACTTCACTTTAGTAAACAAGATCACAAAGGTGCTTCACTTTAGTAAACAAGAACACAAAGGTACTTCACTTTAGTAAACAAGATCACAAAGGTACTTTTTAATTTAGTAAACAAGATCACAAAGCTACTTTTCACTTTAGTAAACAAGAACACAAAGGTACTTTTCACTTTAGTAAACAAGATCACAAAGGTACTTTTCACTTTAGTAAACAAGGTACTTTTCACTTTAGTAAACAAGATCACAAAGGTACTTTTCACTTTAGTAAACAAGATCACCACAGTACTTTTCACTTTGGTAAACAAGATCACAAAGGTAATTTTCACTTTAGTAAACAAGGTACTTTTCACTTTAGTAAACAAGATCACAAAGGTACTTTTCACTTTAGTAAACAAGATCACAAAGGTACTTTTCACTTTAGTAAACACGATCACAAAGGTACTTTTCACTTTAGTAAACAAGATCACAAGGGTACTTTTCACTTTAGTAAACACGTTTACAAAGATCACGTAAAGTCTAGAAATGACACCAGCCTTTGCAATGAGACACCGTTGGTTTGTGACTGTTTTGACCTAAAAATGCCAAAAAATGAATGGTGAGCAAAGCTATTTAAACACCATGTACATAGTTTAACAGCAATTGTTTAGTTTCACTTTAAAATATCAGCCAGAAACAGTACTGATACTGATCTATATCGCCCATACCTAGTTTGGTTGTTGTTGTATTCAGTAAGAGTACGGAGAGTACGTAATTCCAGTAACTGTGTCCTAATGCACTGCAGATGTACAGTACTGAAAGTTTTCTCAACTTGTAAAAAAGATAGGTGCTGTGTTACTTTGTTAAAGTCCTAGCAAACTGAAAAACTAGCACCTTACCTTTCTGTGCTGCTTTGTCAAAAAAACGAACACATTAGACTACTCATGCGTTACCATATTTTATTCATGCTGTTACTGGCGATGCTGAAGGCTCATTTTAACAAGTTGATCAGTAGCTGTGTAAAGACCAGCTGTGTGTCAGACAAAAACAACAAGCAAAGCTACCAAAACTTCTGTCGCTATAAATCATACTGAAAGCGGACTCAGACATAAATGTGCTTGTGAAAGGGGGCTCAGTGTGGATGTGTGGAAAGAGGAGGTAAGACTTTTGTGTCTTAAACAACTGAAAAATTAATCAAAAGAATAAAAGCTCAACTAGTGGGACATCGGGAGAAGACCCAGGACACGCATGAGGGACTATGTGTCTCATCTAGCCTGGGAACACCTCGGGATTCCCTGGAAGTATGTGTGAACTAGGGCCCGACCGATATATCGGTTGGCCGATATGAGCACTTACAGGTTGATCGGTTATCGGCCAAAATATCACCAATATTTAGGACATGTTGTACCTCGTTTTAAAGCTTAGATTTTCCAGAATACAACCATTTCATTTAATCACCAATCAGATCAATACTTAGCTCGCTTATTACATTTATCTGTGGAGTTGTTTTATTGTCGGACTGCACCTGAACGCAGCACCAGGCTGGCGCTCTGCATCACTGCATTATAGTGAGCTCTGAGGCAGCGCTGGATTTAAATGCTCTCAACTCCGTTATAACTCAAGAGAAGGCGGGCAAAGGCTCTGAAGCTAAAAGTAGACTTGTCCAAAATATTATCTAAAAAATATATATCTAATATAAATATTAGATACTCAATTGAACAAATACAGATATTATAACAGGACAAACAATTAAACAAAATCTGATGTTTTCTGCAAAACAATCTGAAAATAATCTTGAGTTTCATCAAAACTAGTTTGAAACTAAAATGTTTGATCATAAACCTGAATTTTGTGTTGAAAATGTCAGTCAATTGTATAAAAATCTGACTTTCTTAAAAGGGCATTCTTTTTTTTTTTTTTTTTTTGGAGGTTTGGAGGGGCAGAATAGTTTTCTTTTTTTTTTTTTTTTTTTTTTTATTCACCTCGTGCAAAATGTACATTTACAAAAAAGTTTACATGAACAGTGCACAGCCTATATAAAGAAACAGAAGTACAAATAAATGAATAAAAATAACACAAATAACACAAAAGCTAATACACAGTTAGTTCATATAATACAACAGAAATAACAACACAACAACAAAAAATCAGTGGTAGCAATGATTGGTAATAGGCACAGAATAAGTTATGGGGAGTTTAAGAAAGTGATAAATGATGACCAGGTGTAGTGGATGGGTTTGATATAGTTTCAAGAGAAATATAATCTATTATTAGGTTTTCCATTGTGAAATTGTGATATTTGATTTTGTTTTCCAGTTCATGAGGACTGTTTTTTTGGCGATAGCTAGCGCAATGAGTATAAAATTATTTTGGTTTTTGTTTACTGTTAATGTGGATAGATTACCTAAAAGACAAAGGAGGGGCAAGTTGGGATGTGGCAGTTCAGGTATGTGGAGAGTAATGTTATTATTTGGATCCAGAAACTATTTACAGGAGTGCAGAACCACAGTGTGTGAATGTATGTGTCTGATTTATTTTGTGTGCAGTTTGAACAGATGTCGGTGGTGAAGCCCATTCTAAATAACCTATGCCCAGTGTAGTGATATCTATGAAGTACTTTGTATTGAATTAGTTGAAGATTGGCATTTTTTGACATGGAGAAGGTGTTATTGCAAATTTGTTTCCAGTGTTCAGAGTGAAGGATATGGATAG
This sequence comes from Mugilogobius chulae, assembly GCA_038363315.1. Classification (NCBI taxonomy): domain Eukaryota; kingdom Metazoa; phylum Chordata; class Actinopteri; order Gobiiformes; family Gobiidae; genus Mugilogobius; species Mugilogobius chulae. The sequence continues at coordinate 8,178,415 of CM076414.1, forward strand.
ATCTGTTTCCCATTTTATTGTTGGAATAGCTATTGATTGGTCAAATGCTGTAATAGTTTTGTAAATTTTTGAGAGGAGTTTCTGTGATGTATTTATTGAGAGAATAGCTGAATGTGAGTTGGTAAGGTTGAATTGAAGCGGTTCTATTGAATTTTGTTTGAAGGCAAGATTTAATTTGAAGATATTCCAAGTACTGTTTATTTTCTAAATTGTATTTTGGATTAACTCTGAGAACGTGGAGAGATTATTATAGTGAAAATGTTGCCTTAAGTGAGTGATCCCTTAATTTCCCAAATGTGAAAGTGAAAAATGTTTTTGTTGATTTTGAAATCAGGATTGTTCCAGATTGGTGAATTACCAGATGGGGACAAAGTGCTATTAGTATGTGATAAATTTCCACCAGGCTGTCAGAGCTCCCGCTATGTTGGTGTCTTGAAGCATGGATGTTGTTTTATTGTTTGACTGCAAAATGGGAGATCTGATATAGCGAGTTTATTGCAAAATGTCTGTTCTATGTCAAGCCAGTTAAATATCATAAGTTGTGGTTGTATCCATTTAAGTATGTACTGAAGTTGATGAGCTAAAGAATAATGAAAAAAATTTGGAGGCATCGAGGCCTCCCTTGTCTTTTGTTTTTTGTAATGTGTTGAGTTTGATCCTTGTTTTTTATTTTTCCAGTAAAATTTTGAGATACATGTATTTAAAGATTGGAACCATGAAGCAGTCGATGTGTTGAATCATTGAAAGCAGATAGTTTATTTTTGGAAGTATTGTCATTTTAACTGTTGAGATTCTGCCTGAGAGTGATATTGGTAGGTTTGTCCAGCGTTGAAGATCTTCATTTATTGATTTGAGTAGTGGAACAAAATTTAGTTTGGTAAGCTCTGACAGCCTGGAGAAATATTTATTCCTAAATATGTGATAAAGGTTGTGCAAAGTGGGATTGGTGATAAGGCTGCACATCACAACTTGCGTATAAGGGCATTCTAATCCTCATTGTGGTTTCGAGAATCAAGTTTATTCCTTTTAGTTTTGTGACAACTCTGCCAGAAACCTGCTCAAAAAGACTAATAATATTTTGTATTTCATTCATAAAACTATAGTCTAAACAGAAAATGAAAAGGAAACAGTGTGTCCATATTAAAAAGGCAGATCAGACCAATGATTCTGTTACTGTTGAAGACAAATTCCTATAATCTTAGTATAAGAATTAGTCGACTAAAGTTTTGGGTCGACCGAGGCTCCATCAACCGATTAATCGACTAAACGACTAAAGAACTACAGCCCTACATCGTGGTATAGTTAGTGCCAAGAATCGAGTCTATTCCTTTAAAATTTTGTTTGAAATTTTGCATCATAAACACTGGGCTCAGGCAAGTTTTTACAGCCAAACACTAACTTACACAACTGCCATGTAATTTCTTTTCCAGCTGAGACTTTTTTCCAGCTCATGGGATGTTTGAAAGATCACAGTTGCGATTTACTTGTAGCAGTCCTATAGTTTGTTCATTTGTAAAACACTGAGTAATTCACTTAAATGTCAAACATTTTCTTAGACTAAATCCAGCTGTAGGTCTGGGCAATATTGTTGATAAAAATCGAATCGTGAGCTCATCCCTGTGACCAATCTGAAATCGTCATATCGGGAGTTCCTATTTCTCTATTGACTCGATCTGTTCAAAATACACACTTTTTTTTTTTTCAACCTACTTTTCTCAGCCTCAGAGATTGCTAGTTTTAAGCAACATTGGGCTGATTGTTTTTTTTCAAACTCTTATGAATTTTGAAGATTCTGTTTTTATGAGCTGCACTTTCCAAGTCACAAAAGAAGTGTATTTTTCAGGTCTGATTTAAAAATGTAAAGGAATTTTAGCATATTTTCATGTCTAAAAGTCTCTATTAATGTTAAAAAATGCCAGAAACTTGTTTTGTGGAGAAACACAACCTTCTAATTATATGAATATTTTAATATTATAGTTTTTGAAGGTTGAGGTCACTTGTTTTTCTCTGAAAATCTGGCAACACTGACCAGTCTATGATGGCTGGATTTAGACACTGATCGTGAAGAAATAACTTTCTAAAAAGGCAGATGATTGTATTTACCTCAAAAGCAATTTTAAAATAGATAGTTTACAAGAATCGTGATAAAATCGAAATCGTGATCTGGCTTTCAAGAAAATTGTGCTATTAATGTTTTGTCATATCGCCCAGCCCTCTCCAGTTGTGGCTCTTTCTGACTTTGACTTGGTTGAATTCGGCAAATGTGGCTCCTTTGCTGTTAAAGGGGCACTGTGTACGATTGAGAGGAATTTTAATTATCACATATAGTCACAAACATTTAAATCATATTTATTCTTTACAACATGAATACTTAAGAGAGCACTGTTAACCAATCCACATCAATTGTGATACATTTATACGTATTTGAAATGTTTTATTACGGGCCGGAATGTGATTATTGACGCTAGATGGCAGCATGCTTAATAGGCAAAATGCATGAGAAAGGCTCCCTCTGGTGTTCGAAAGTGGAAATCACTTTTGTTTTGTTTTTTAAAAGACAAATCAAAATGCAATCAAAAATCCAGATTGATCAATATAGGAAAATAATAAAGTTTTTCCCCACATAGCCCAGCCCTGCCAATAGCTGGAGTGAACCGAACCTGAGCGGAGACACAGGGTGCACCAGCCTGGCTTCACTGAATCCTCAAGTGTTGGTTGGTTATCGTTACTTTTAAAAGGAACTTGTTAAAGGTTCTAAACAAAATTTTTTTTTTTTTAATGGTAAGCAAACAGAAAAAATAATTTTAAGTACCTTACATCAGTCCACATGTTTTCTCCACTTACCTAATGCATTTGAGCGTTCACATTGTACAATACAATGTTTTTCAAGCTTTTTTTTTTACAGCTGTTAGGAGCAAGAAGTGCCGGTATGCTACTGGCAGTTAGCCACCAATGCTAACAACAACAACAACAACAACAACAAAAGACAAACTTAGTGGAGTTTGGTGAACGAACAAATGCAGTGAGGTCATTTCCACCTGAATACATACATCAACAACACATCTGCGCTGGAGGAAATGGATTTAGGTTATTTATTTGTAAGAAATCAAATATAGTTCCTTTAAGTTACCACATTATTGCTCTGGAAAACTAACGTGTTAATGCGCTACTTTCATGAAATACAAGTTAGAGACTGCGTTACCATTAATTACTCATGGTCTATAGCAGGACGGGACAAATATTGTTCCCGGAGAACTTTTTCAAATCTATTTTTGTGTGTGTGTGAAATTATTGCAATATTTATTAAGAACAGAAGCACAGACAAGCTGCATAGGACAGTCAATCAAATAAAAGAAATATAAAAAGTAAGAATTATTGTCAAAAATGCGCTGAGGGCCAAATTTAAAACAAACCAAGCTCCTTTTAATCAGTATGGTAAAAAGCTAATGCCGCACATCAAAAGGCTTTGGGAGCGTTTGCCATCAACCAAACTGAGGCTTGTTTGTGGATTATTTATTTGATTCAGGTTGTGTTTTGACTTTACATAACATATCATACTGCTTAATCATCTTTGCCTTTTGATGACATTCTGTGCTGAGGTTTCACGTCTCAAACTCAATAATCTCATACAGTGGAGATAATGGAACTCTGTGGGAGATTTAAACGTACAAAATGTCCAAGATTACCCATTTTTGTTTGGCTTTGGTCCACAAATCTTCATTGGTAATCTCAAGGCTTAAAAACATTTAACTGACAACCATGACAATATGGGCAAGAAATGCACCAGTCCAACTCTTTCAGTTTCACTTTTTCAAGATATGAATGCAGTGTACTTAACACCAATACCAGTGTAATAAGATGTGTACTTAACACCAATACCAGTGTAATAAGATGTGTACTTAACACCAATACCAGTGTAATAAGATGTGTACTTAACACCAATACCAGTGTAATGAGATGTGTACTTAACACCAATACAGTGTAATAAGATGTGTACTTAACACCAATACCAGTGTAATAAGATGTGTACTTAACACCAATACCAGTGTAATGAGATGTGTACTTAACACCAATACCAGTGTAATGAGATGTGTACTTAACACCAATACCAGTGTAATAAGATGTGTACTTGACACCAATACCAGTGTAATGAGATGTGTACTTAACACCATACCAGTGTAATGAGATCAATTTGGTTGTTACTTTGACACAATATAAGCAAATATATAAACAGGAGAACTATGTCCTGGAGAATCCAGACTGATAGTGATATCTCTCTCTGTGTATTACTTTATACATCCTTGGTAAAGAGTTAAGTCTAAAAATTTTCGAAGCTACTGAAACTTATCTACTTAAATTGTGGATCCAGTCCTGAAATTACTTGAAAATTAATACTTGGGTTAAAGTGTTGCCTTATTAAAAAGCATTGGTGTTGATATGTATTGCGCAAGTATCTGAATAAATGACGACACAGTGGCGAGCGGTTAGCGCTCTGGCCTCATAGCAAGAAGGTCCTGGGTTCGACTCCCAGCCACCTGGGGCCTTTCTATGTGGAGTTTGCATGTTCTCCCCGTGTCTGCGTAGGTTTCCTCCGGGTACTCCAGTTTCCTCCTACAACTAAAAACATGTCCAATGTACCTCCCCTCTCCCCTCCCAGGACTACAGATGGAAATTAGCTGTAAACTATAATCTGGTACAAGCATGTCCGCCCTTGTGCTTAATGTCATTGTACATTGTCCTTAATAAAACATTACCTTTTATTACTTTTTTAATGCCAACCTGGCCAGCCAGATGGTTTTTCTCGCGATATTTGTGAATTCACAAACACGAGATAAACCATCTGGCCTTCCAGCCGCCCGATTGGTTTGAGAGTCCAAACCAGCGGTGTTTTGGCCCACTCACATCACAGCAGCGTGGTTTTGAGGCCCAATCACATTGTAGCAGGGCGGCGAGCCGTTAGCGCCGAGTCTGATTCAAGCTTAACAAAGATGGCTGCTCCCGTGGATGTTCGGTGTTCTGCTCCTTTTGATGCGGTTTAGCAGAAATACTGAATAATTTTTTTTTGAAAGAAGAGCAGAGAGTGTGACACTTGTTCTATCCCACACGGACATCGATACAGTACATCATTACAATTGTTGCTGTGACTGGCTAATCACAAATAAGGTCGGCCGCTCACCCAATCAGCTCGAAGTATTTCACTAAACGTCCCACCTTTCCCAAACGCTTGTGCCAGCAGGATACTGTTGAAAGAGTCAAATCTGGAGTTCAACACAGATCCATCTGACGAGAGCCTGGTTAAATGCAGAGACATTAAAAAACAAAAGAGTTATGAGAGTTATGAGAATGTCTAATAGGTTGATTGGCAGTTACAATGAGTAATGTTTAATGTTTAATCATTTTACAACTGCATCATTTCCGTATTTTCAATGTCTTGTCATGCCTTTATTCTTCACAAACTGAGTAATAATTAGAAGATTACAAAACCCTGCGTGTCATATGGCACTGGATGTCTGAGTGAAGCTAAAAACAGAGTTGTGTGCAGGCCATTTGAGCAGTGAAGTGATCAGAAGTGAGTCTGCTTAAGCCTCTGGGACTGAGCGCCACATTCTGAGCCAAGATGTTGCTCCGACGCAGAATCTACACAACTCTCAGAGGGATGCTGCTGCTGCTCTAGTGAAGAGTTCAGATTTTAAAAGAGCGCAGTAGTAGTAATAGTTGTTGTTACCCTGCTGAGGTCTTTGTTTTACTATTGACTTTAAATGGACTCATTGTTTCAATAGGTTGTGTTCATATTGTAGAATGTCACATGGCCGGATGGTGAGCAAGAGTTTGTCCTTTTAATAACAGAGATGGCAAAAGTACTGACAGTCACGACTCAAGTAAAGTACAGTACATTTACTTGTGTAAAAAACAACTCTGGTCTGAAACTGCTTTACTTGAGTAAAAGTAGGTTTACTATATACCTGACAAAGTTCTGTTGGCCATTGTATGTAATAAATAAAAAAAAAATTCAAAAGAGTTAAAAATAGATTAATTAGATTAATTACAGATCATAATTAATTAATCTCTTTAATTTTAAAGGCTTGACAGCATTAGTAAATTTACAATGAAGTAAGTAGTACAATCACACTGCCAAAGTTATTATCTAGTCACAGTTAAAACTCAAACCTGGTTTTAAAAGGTCTTTCTGCATTAAAAAATGTAACTACCAGTAACTTGTTTTTAAATATAGGGAGTAGAAAGTACAGTTGCTTCTTGAAAAATGTAAGAAGTAAAGTAAAAAGTCACCAGATTTTTTTAAGTAAAGAGATACGTATATTTAGGAAGAAAGTATGCCATTTGCAGATCAACATTTCACATTTTGTTCATTGTAAAACACAAAAATGATCTAAACCGGCTTAGAAAAAGAACTAGGATGCACCAATCCGATACTGGGATCGGATATCGGTGCCGATCCAGGAAATTTAGCGGATCGGGTATCGCTCTATGATATCGGTTCAGCCGATACCATTGTTGTGCCTATAATTGGACATAATGAGACAAATTATTGACTGGTGTTGATCTAGAACGTCTCATATTATTGAACGTTTTATTCAGATATAGTTGTTAAGTTGTGGCTTGCACAAGAAATAACAGTAACATTACACTATATGACAAAACTGCTCATGTTTGATAAGAAATAAGTTTTTTACTCTAATATCGGTTGATATCGAGTATCGGTAGATACAGTACTTAAAGTCCAAATATCGGAATCGGCATCGGAACTGAAAAAGCTGGATCGATGCATCTCTAAAAGAAACATGTCCATTAACTTCTTGTTCAAAACAGCAGAAATAATAAGCTCTGCCTTTTCATTGTAAATTTTAACTTAAATAAGCCATTTTTTGTTGTTGGAAAAGAGGCTAAATGACCATTTTTAACCCTTCATGTTTAACCCAAGATCGAATTTTCTGAGTAAGTGTAAATACAGACAAGTGAGCGGGGATAGGTGGGAGGTGAATACAGGGATTTTCTGATCATAGCTGCAGCTGCAGAACGATACTCAAACATACAGGAACCAATCTGAATACAACTTTGAGATAAAACACTGTTGTGACATAGAAGTACATTTACATAATAGACAGTACTTAAGTAAAAATACTTAGTTACTTGTCATTTCTGATTATTAACATGGTATTTTGATGTGAAGTATAGGTGCATGTTTTCAGTCATCTATTAGTAACATTGCAACAAAAACTGCCTTTGAACAACATTCATTTAACTGTATAAATATTATGAGTTTGTCGATAGAGCTCGGCAGTATATCGAAATTTAGATAATATCGTGAATGTTGTTTTTAAGATATGCAAAAATTGAATATCGAGTATACCGTGCAGTAAAACATCCTACAAAAGAGCTCATTTACAATAAAAATTACGTAAGTGATGCAGTAAACTTTTAATAGACAAAGTAAGTTTATTTCTATCAGAGTTTGTAGATAAGTGCTTTACAAAATGAGGTTATAGTGGGAGATGGTTGCACTTTTGTAATTCATTTGACAAATATTTGTCTGATAATTAACCATCAGACAACGAGGCAACATGTGCCTGGAATAAGTCGTATTTTACTTCTTTTAAGTACATTTTTATTGGTTTCGACTAAGATTGTCAATGGAACAAGCATAAAACATCTTGTTTTTACATAAGGTAAGAAAAATACACACTGACTTGAAATTAAATTTAATTTAATTGAAAAAACTTCTGAAATAAGAACTAAATTTACTTGTTCTATTGGCAAATCTTTATTTAAGAAAGTCAAATCACTGTAACACTCCAAAAAGTCTTTCAATCAATTTTAGATGTTTTTCCGATACAGTAACAAGTTTGAAGATCGATTTTTTCAACAAGTTCGTGTGGGGCTGACAAAATATCGTCCATATATCGTTATCGAGATTTGCCAAAAAATGATCGAGATATTCATTTTTGTCAATATCGCCCAGCCTGTATACTGTGTTGATGTTACGGGAATGACACCATTAGTCACATAAATAAATAAAGATTGAGTTGTTGTCATTAAATAATATGTTTCTTTGCAACGACTAGACTATCCAGCTGTGAGGCGCTGGAGCTAACCACTCTGCCATTGTGTTCTATTGTGTATGAAAGCATGTGCTGATGTAAGAGTGAAGCTGCAGTGTTCTGGGACAGCTCCTCTGGCAACTTCAGCATCATCCAAGTCCAAATGTTTTACTCTGTTTTAGTGTGTCCTCTCTCTGAGCTGCTCCGGATGATGATGAGATCTTCTTTTAGTTCTGAATACTTCTGAACTCTGCTGATCTTGTGGTTTCATACATTTAGATCATTTCAGCTTTCACTATTTAATGTGTGCCTTTGACTTACACTAACAGAGCACTCGAGTAGACATGATCAGCAGCACTTCTAATCAATCTAATAGATAGTAATATTATAAAAACACACTGGTTTACAATTGTTCTTTAGTCGTTTAGTCGGTTGATGGAGTGCTAGTTGACCAAAATTTAAAGTGGGTTTATTTTCTTTCGGAGGAGAGTTGAAACAGCTTGATCTCCGAAAACGCTGCCCAGATGACAATTTTGAAGCCTTCTACTCAATCCTGGGTAAATGAGGGATTACACCAACCAAAATGAATATTAGTCGACTAATAGTTTTACTTCGATTATAAGGATTTGTATCGAACAGTAATAAATGAGCTATTTTATGTTTGAGCACAGATTGCATCAGATAAATGGTCAGTTCAAAAAAATAAAATACTAATATCAAACTTTATTTCATTTGTGTGGTTTATATTAAAAGTATTATGTTGATAATGCCAATCAAAAGTCTAGGTACCTTTAGTGTTCACGATACTAAAATTTAAGACTTGATTCGATACTTGAAAAAAAACTCGATATACTTTTAATTTTTTTTCTTATGATTTTTACTTTTTAATACTTTTTTTATTAATGTTTTTCTCTTTGATATTATTAAAATAATAGTATTTTAATGTATTATTTGCTTTTTATTATTAACTTAGATCATGAACCTTTACATTAAGACTGGGCTTTGTTCTATTATCAGACACATTTGCTGTTTATAGTATAGGCTCTATATACAGTATTTGATAGTTCCATCATTTCCATCTCCAATGAGAGAAAAAAGGGGGCGGGGATTAACGGGCGAGGCGGGGCTTAGCGAATATCGATACTTGTTCAAACGTAGATACCAGTTTTAGTATCGATTAGTATCGGGGAATCGATTTCTTTGACAACCCTAGTCCCTTTACCCCACTTTGAAAACAACTACCTTATAGTATTATTATATAATATTATTAAATAGAAAATATAATATATTGTAGTATGTTATTTTGTATATTATTTTATACTGTAATATTTAATAAAGGTAATGTGTGGAAAAGCGGTGTAAATGTAACTGAACAACTTATGATCTGATGATGATATCCCAAAAATAGACACTAGGGGAGTGCAGATCCAGCTTTCCAGTTCCGATCCAGATTCTGATACTTTGTCTATAAGGATATGTCGATACCTCGATATCAGCCGATACCAGTGTAAGGACTGCTTTTCTTTCATATCAACACATAAGACATTTTGTCATATAGTGTTATGTAACTGTTATTTATAGTGCAAGCCCTTACTTTGCAACTTTATTTGAGTAAAATGCCCATTATGAGACATTCTGGATCAACGCCTGCCGGTAAATAGTCTCATTATGTACAATTAAATGCACAATAGTATTGGCTGAACCAGGAAACCAATACCTGATCCAGCAAAATTCCGTGGATCGGCACCAGCGCCAACATCCAATCCCAGAATCGGATTGGTGCATCCCTAATATCCACAATATTGAGATCATGATTCAGTTTTTGCCATCAAATCACAAAGCCCTAATCTAATTTATTTTAAAATATGATAGTACTATTAATTGACTTATCCTTGCTTTTATTTTAGTAAAAACACAAAATAGAGACTAATGGGATTTGTCATCATAACCAATCATGTCTTTCCAATCTAAACTTATCTATAAATAAATGAAAAGAAAACAGGATTAGAGCAGAATCCACTTTTCTTTAGTACAACAGGAGTTAAGTGTTTTTTGAAGCTGCAACTCATTTAAGAAATACTTTGAATATTGTCATACATTTTATAATGAATATTTCATTATAATAAGCTTCAAAAATCTGTTTACTAGTCATATTTGACCGGGGGAATCTTTACTTTTACACCTCTGCAGCTTAACTGTTAATAACACCAGGCTGCTCAGTCCATCTGTAATGGTGTTAAGGCACCCGCCACAGCTGCCCCGGGGCATGTTGAGTAATGACTACATCTGCCTGACACTGACACATCACATCAGCGAGTGCACAGTCATTGGTCAGTCAGAGCCAGCGGGGAAGAGTTATCGTTCTAATGCAGAGGCGAGCTGTTGTGTTTCCTGAGGCCAAATGTCATTATTAGTGCTGTAAATTCTCCATTTCCCAAGCACATTTCTGTAAATATAAGCTATTTCATTTTTGTAGTGGTATGTATGAGAACACAAGTGCACACACATGCACCAAAGTAACATGAAGGTCATCGAAAACGGAAAGATAAAGATATTCTCAAGAAACATGCTTGCGCTTTTTTTCCCATGTGTTTAATAAGTCTGTCACTGTCACTTTAGTAGTTCAATTTTTGATTAATCGACTCATTAAACAATTACAACTACAGTATGTTGATGAGACTATGAATACATTCATAAAAGCCAAAGAAAGGTTGAAATATGGTGACAATAAGCTTATAAATGGAGAACATTTTAAAAATCAAGTGTTTCATTGATAAAAATCAGAAATAGTTTAATGTTTTGATGTTTTATTTTAGTAACTCAGTGGTCTTTGTTATTAAAAAAGTCTTTTTACATGTATTTTAGAGTATGTACATATTTAACCCAAAATTCTTGCATGTTTAGGCTGTGTTCTTCTCTCAAACGGAAAATGCTGTTACACTTCATGATGTCATTAAGCTGTAGTGCTCCACTGTGTTTTAGACCTTCACTAAAATATAAATTATTATATTTATCTCAACCTTGAATTTGTCAAACTATAAAACTACAAGTACTGCTTTAACCTCATTCAAACAATTTACTTTACAATGCAACCGAAAATAGATTTTCTATTCACATTATTCAATTGCTGGATTTACTTTAATATGATTATTTCTTTTTGAGAGTGTCTCACAACACATCTTGTTAATGTATCTATTCAGGTGAAAATTAGTCCGCACTCTCCTGTCTGTTTCTCATAATCTCTAGTTTGTTCACCAAAAAACGTTTTTGTTGTTCGGATTGTGATAACTCCGGTTAGCATACTGACAACTCTTGTTCCACACAACCTAAAACACGTCATGGTGAACAATTTGGAGGCTCAGAATTCAAGTGAGCAAAACATGTAGACTGATGAAGAAAGTTAAAATTATTTATTTTAATCTAGTGAAAACTGGGTATAGACTCTTTGAAGGCAGCGAGTATGCTAGCTCTGGTTTACCTAATACCTGTGGATAGTTTCATTCATTTCTTATGGGGAATTTCCAGAGATGCGCTAAAATTAATTCATAATTTTAAAAACTCAAGACAGGGAGCGGATTTCAACTAAATAACAACTGGCAGCGAGTTCAGACCTTCACAAACGAGGGAAAGGATTCACTGGGGAAAGCCTGTGTGTTTATAAAAGTGTAATTTTAGTGCAATGCTAAATGCTAACTAATACATTAGCGTAAATATAAAGCAGACAATTTGATAAAGGCCGAATGTTTTTGTAAAAAGCTAGTTCAGTTTGTAAAGTTATTTTAACATTATACAAGTTAGCACTAGCTTCAGAGACAAAACGGCACATTTTATAAACACATGGGTTTTCTCTGATGAGGTATTTACCTTGTATGTGAAGATATGAACATGCTGCAAATGATTTTGTTGTCCGCTTTGGGTCAATTAAAAACAGTATTTAATTAGTTTACGGCGTTTGAGCTAGCCTCCTCAGGGAATGAACCGGAAACAACTAACCACTGGTATCAATCAATTAATGAAAAGCCTATGGCACTTTAACATGGGGCAAAATTCTTCCGGAACCAGGGTGATCTTCCACTGTTGAGCTCCACTGTACCTTTAACAGAGCTAAACAGGAAGTGCACTTCCAACAAAAGAGGGCGGAGCAGAATAAAGTGAATATTTGGAACAAAAGGCTAAACTAGAATAATTAAAAACAACACGACAACCTAAATTTATTCGACAGTATTGCAAAGTTCCATTTTTAAACTGACAATAAAATAGCTGCCAATTGTAATACTACCACATAACGACATCACAAGGTGGAGTGAAGCATTTTGAGCTTTGGAGATGTAGAGATACTAATAACACAGGATTGCTCACAGATGTATGAATGAAACAGAAAACAAATCCTGGTATGTTTTGGTGAAGTAATAACAATATACTGTCTTTAATCTTTCATGATTTTATCTAAAATTTGATGGCCTATATTCTCCATCCCTCAACTCTTATGACCCCATTGTTTCAGAACCAGCCTACATTTTGATTTTTGTTTGGGGCTGAAGCCTAAAACTCTCTTATACCCAGGAAGAACATGTCAGAGCCCTAAAAATCCAATCAGGGACCCTGTTGCTGCAGGTGTAAGTGTGAATAGGGTGTTACGATTCAGTCACACATGCTTACAACAAAATAATCCCACAATGATTCAAAGAACAAAGGAGATTTACGACAAAAGTGAAAGGATCAGAGCAAAAACTACCAATAACACGCAATAAAAAACGAGTGAATTGTGAGCTTTCTACTCCAAAAACGACGCGTAACTGAATCTATATCGGTCGCAAATAGATATGTAGGATTATAAATCATGTTGGCACTAACCAGGCCTACAGTATCTAATCCAGTCTTTTGTTAATCTGCCAGTGGATGCTTTGAAAAGTAATTGTGCCACCTCTCTCCATCTCCAGACAAAAGTAGGCTACTGTGACACGCGCGCGACATCTTCCTACTACGGCGTCTTTGGACCACCCCAGACGAGACAACCACAGCCTACCCAGCAGCACGCAATCTCCCCCGGACACTTTTGAGCAGCTCCACCCCGAGAACCAAAGCTCCCACAGCGGTCAAAGCCAAGTAAAAGCCCACAGAATCCCACATCTCTGTCAAGCCAACGCACGAACGCACGCACACGTACACGCACAAAGTGAAAGTACATCCAAATTACGCACGAAAGAAGCTAACCGAACGTAAGCAACTCGTAAAAACACGTGAGAACGAGAGTTTGGTTGTTCCATTTTGTCCAGTTCGCGGTAAATTCCCATCAGCCACCTGCTTCAGTGATGGAGCGGTTGAGTCTACACACTACTGACCGGGGATGTGTTAGTTTAAACCGACAAAAAAGCAACCAGAAAGCTTACCTTCCAGCGCGTAAACCAGCGGTACCGTCCAGAGGAGCACCAGAGCGGCCGTGAGTACGATCATACCGGGCAGGAGGCGAGACTTCATGATGCAGCGGCCATCGACAGCTCTCCGTCACACAGCCAGCCAGCACCACACAGCACAAGCACATCAACAGCAGCGGCAGCGGGACCCGGGAGCCTTTGGAGCGGGGAGGAGGAGCAGCAGAGGGCGCCAAACACAGACATGGAGGAGTGGAGAGGAGAGAGATGACACCTGATAGAGCTGGAGGAGCAACAGCGCGAAAGGAAGGACCAACGCACGAGTGAGAAGAAAGTAACCACAATTGTAGCTACAAAAAGTACACATACAGGAATAAAATTTCAATCAAGGCAAAATATTTTTAGCATAATTTTATTTATTTATGTTTAAACGTACTAGCTGGGGCTTAATATGAAATGTCCAGACAGATTCCCTGATACAGTTTTTGTAGAGGTCTTTCTGTAACATTTTTATTATAATCAAGAGGTCTTCAAAATAACGTTCAAATTAGTGTCTAGGTGCCTTTAATAGAAGGCTACATGTGTCTGCAATTTGACTTTGTCTTATTGGGTAAATCATTAAATATCCATCCATTTCTTTCCTTTTATCCAGAGTCAGGTCTCAGGGGTTTAGTCTGACTCTGAGCAGTCAGGCCAGACTTCCACTTCCACACACACTTCCTCCATCTCTTCCAGGGGAATCCCGAAGTTCAGGCCAGTCTAGACTAGAGACTTATTGTCCCTTCAGCGTGTCCTGGGTCTCCTCCCAGTGGGACATGCTTGAGACCTCCCCAGGGAGAAGAGATGCCAGAGCCACCTCAGTTGGCTTCTCTCCATGTGACCCAGCACCCAGCCACCCTGCAGAGGAAACTCATTTCGACAGCTTATATCTGAGATATTGTCCTTTGGTCATTACATAAAGCTCATGACCATAGGTGTACACAGATTGATGGTAAATTGAGCACTTTGCTTTTCAACTCAGCTCCTTCTTCACCACACCTGTCTGATACAGCGACCTCATCATTGCTGATCCTGCTCCATCCTTCCCTCACTGAACAAGACCCAGAGATACTCAAACTTCTTCATATGGGGCAGGAATCTCCACCACCTGGAGAGGGCAAACCTATTCTGGTGGAGAACTAGTCTTCGGATTTGGAGAAGCTGATTTTCATTCCAGCCGCTTCGCACTTATTTTATTTATTTATTTTATTTAGGAAAAAGGGGAACAATGCATATTAATGAACATTCAAACAAATGTAAATATGCCAGATTATAGCCTAGGGCTAATTTCCATCTGCAGACCCCCTGGCAGGTTGATGTTAAAAAAACACAGACTATTTTACAGCTGGACAAACACAAACAAGCAAGACAGTGTTAATGGAAACATTAGACAAAAAGTTAACTTACAAAGATAGAAAAGACAGTTCATCTGTATTGCACACGCTCCTCCTGCCCATACCTCCAAGTCACATAAAACAATTTATATTTATACTTGACTCAAACCTTCCTAGAACCTGCAGGTGCAGGTTGATGAAGCATCAGGACAACCTCATGTGCAAACAGCAGAGATGAGATGCTGTTGTCCCCAACCGGACCACCTCAGGTCCCTGGCTGCACCTAGAAATTTTGTCCATAGAAAGACTGAACAACAAACACTGGAAACAGGTCCGGCCTACGCAGTTGCCGACAATTTCATTTTAGAACCATTTTAGTGAAACCAAGAGGTCAAGATTCACTCATGTCGAATCGTCAGTTATTTGATTGGCGGTTTTGAATCTAAGATTGACAAGCAATATATTGTCAGCAAAAACTTGTTGTTTGAAGCAAAAACCTTGAGACAAAGCATTGATATATATCATATTATTTTTTCGGGGAATTGGAACATATCAAACACTGTTTGTTTATGTTCCTTAAGTCATTACCAATTATTAAATTAGCCATTTTTATTTAACTTTGAAAAGACTAAACAAAATCAAATGTTAATCAATACTGATGAAGAAGAGATTTTGATAAATTCATCGTTTTAGCAAATAAAAGTGCCTGGATGAGAACACACATCAGCATTAACATTTGAATTGTAAAATGAGTGTAGTTAAAATTTCCTATAAGACAAACCACAAAATCTTAAAAAACTTTAATGTAATATTGGTCCACAATGGAGAGATTCACTTTGTAAATACCTTGGCACAATAATGAAACTTGACTAGGCTTTGCACTGCTAAAATATCACCAGAATGTTACAAATTGCTCTGGAATGGAAGCAACTGGAGGCAATGTGAAGTAGAGCAGAAAACATTTTCACACATTAACCGACGCCAAATCTAAACGCTTATTATTTTAAGTATCTGTAACAACATTTTTTGGTCTGGAATGAAATATCAGTCATTGTGCTTACATTACACAAAAGTTTAATGTGTGCTGAATGTGTTTAATATATAACATTTGTTTTAATAAGCCCTAAAATCAATGACCTCATTAATTTACTTAAAAAAAAAATAGGCTATAATGATTGGATTATACAGTTACAGTTTGACAAAAAAAAACATTTATTCAGCACAGTTAATGTTTAAAATGTCAATCAGAACATACTTGTAATTTAAATTTTAAGAGCGATTTGATCTGTTTAGAATTGTGCCTCCCTGTGATAAGATTGTGTGTTTAGGTCAGTGAGGATGCTTGACCTCATCACACGCCTGAACATGCTGCATATGTTAAAGGTGGTGGAGGAGACGCCTGGAGGAGGGGCCCCCAGCGCAGTCACACACAGACCGAAGAAAAGCACACGGAACCGGCGCTCTGTCAGCCAAATGTGCACAGGACCAGAAACTCAAGTAACCGGCACACATTACACACACTATCAATATTTAACTGAGGTCAGGGAATGTGAAGGAGAAACATGTTAAGATCATAGAGAGTGTTTAGAGAAAAACAATCTTTAAGTGCTTATAACTGGGACGAGTTACTTTTTTATTCTTAATCCTGTTCTAACATTACTTGCATTCACAGCTGGAGTTGTGTCTGTGAGGCACTATTCTTTCACTCTGAGCCTCAGAAAACACTGTTCTAATGTCTAATGTCCTTTATATGTGCTATCATAGATAGATATTAGAGTTTTGAAGACCATAAATCATACTGACTTATTTCATTGCTTCAGCATTAGCATCGACAAGATCAATTTGATTATTTCCCTTGTGTAAAAATGTACCAAAATCACACACATTTAGAACATAACACAAAAAATAAACAAAGCTTAATGTTATATATTGTAATTAGCTTTTGAGTAAACTCACTAAAAATTGTCCTAAAAATTCAATTGTTTTGTAAAAATTTTTTGTCAAAATCTGAAAAGAAGAAATGCATTTGGAGAAAACATGTCAATTACATATACAGTACACATCTTTAGAAGCAGATTGAATGAATGAGTATTTGGCCTGTATAAAACCGTATAATCAGGATGTTTTCCAAACACCACTTTTATAATATTTTATTTAAGAAAAAGCGAGGTCATCCCATTCTTTATATTTCTGAAATATGCAGCATATTCAAAAATAGAAATCCACAATAATTGTTTCTACTGCCTTCACAAACTTGCTATAATAATCTTATGTCTTAAAGTGCTTTTAACTGACAAATTCACTTTTGTTTATTTATACTGCGAATAGATTCATCGCTTATGTAATGTTAATGTTATATTTCACTGATTACAACTTATTTCTGACTGATTATGACAGTAGTTTAACTCAAAACAAATTTACCAGTGGGCAAATTAAAGCATCAAGAACATGCTTTTTTTTGTTGTTCTTGTCCTTCAAACATGCTCCTGAGCACCCCCACTTTGGAATGTGTTTCCCACATCAGCAACTGAGTTAGATCTACTGGCTGCAAAGGAAATGACGCAGGGGAAACAGTCAAATCAATTGCCTGATATGCTAATGCTGCAGAAATGCTGGAGAATTTATTTGATAGAACAGGATTATAAACTCAGACCTACCCACGTGAACACAACCTATTAACATCCCCTTCTGTTTTCTTCACTTTAGTCTCTTCTGCACAGGCCTACCCACGTGAACACAACTATTAACATCCCCTTCTGTTCTCTTCACTTTAGTCTCTTCTGCACAGGCCTACCCACGTGACCACAACCTATTAACATCCCACCAGACTGTGAATCGAGACGAGGGGGCATATCAACTTTCTCACACCTGGGACACTTCTGTTCTCTTCACTTTTGTCTCTTCTGCACAGGCCTACTCACGTGAACACAACCTATTAACATCCCCTTCTGTTCTCTTCACTTTAGTCTCTTCTGCACAGGCCTACCCACATGAAACACAACCTATTAACATCCCCTTCTGTTGCCTTCACTTTTGTCTCTTCTGCACAGGCCTACCCACGTGAACACAACCTATTAACACCACCTTCTGTTCTCTTCTCTTCTGCACAGGCCTACTCACGTGAACACAACCTATTAACATCCCCTTCTGTTCTCTTCACTTCTGCACAGGTCCTACAGAGAGAAGCACGCGGCCGGCGCAGAGGCAGGAGCGCGCCTATACGGAGCGGTGCGGGGGAAATAGAGCAGAAGAATGCGCGTGCGGGCCGACGTGAACAACAGATTAGAGCGCCCCCGGGCCTGTTGCCATGGAAACGCCGGCCCGGGAGACGGACGGCAGCGGCGGCGGCAGATTGTAGGTCAGACGCCATCAGCCGTCCAATCAGAGCTAATGCGAGCGGACTGCGAGGGTCAGCGAGGGAACCCGGGCCGGTGCCTCTGCGTGCGGCTTCTTACAGAGCAGGTCACCCCTCCTCCTCCCCCCCTCGTGCCCCCTAACCCCCCCCCCCGCGCTCACACACACACACACACGCAGAGCAGCGCAGTGAAAGTCTCCTGTGGTGCGCCGGAGATGTGTAAAGTGCGTAAAAGCTGTCCAAAGCGCAGAGGGCACGACTCCTCGCAGCTCCGGGGACCACATGGAGACAGGCCGGGCTCAACCTTCACACCAGCCAGCTAAAGGTTACAAAGAGGCGCAAAATTAGAGGAAATTTGACCTTTTTGAGTATTAAAAGAAGTCACAATAAAAAGGAGGCTATAAACGAAAGAAAGACGAAAATTAATATAAGAAATTTAAAATGTATTGTAAGAATTGTAAAAAGAATTTAGGAAGACATTTCCACAAAACAAAAATATGTTGTAATAACTGACAACCTACATTTGGAAACTCATTTATTTATCGTAGTATCAAAAGTCAAAACTTAAAGGAGACCTTTTATGACGATTTTTCTCTATATTAATGAAGAAACTATGGTTTATGCCAGACCTGGGCTAACTGCGGCCTGTGTTTAAGAGTTTAAGAGACAAAAGCTTGGGCTACAACAATAAACATTTCCAGACTAAATTCACATGTTATGAGAATAAAGTCAAAGCCATAAATAGCTATTTTTCAATATTTTTTTTTTTTTACGAGATTAAAATGTAATTTAGATCATGGAACATCTATTGTGTGTTTTTATGCAAACATTTGACTCATCCAAGTCAAGTCCTGATTATATTTAGTGTAAAATTATGATTTTAATCTGCTAAAACTTCAAGTTTAATCTATAAAAGCTTATTTTTATGGCTTCAACTTTATTCTTGCATTAAAGATTTTTTTTCTAGAAAAAACATAACTTTCTTAAGCTTTGACTTTATTTTCATAAAATGTTAGGAGTTTATTATGGCAGAGCAAACCTTTTATTTGTACTGTCTTCTACAGTCTGTCAAAGAAATGCATTTGCTTTAATGAGACTTTGTTATACCAGTGTTGGCAGTCCGGCCTCTACCACTATTCTGGGGTTGAATATGGCCCTCCAGTAAAAATAATTGCCCACCTCTGGTTTATGCTGAAGAATTCACATTTTGTTCATTGTAAAACCAAAAATGACCTAAAACGGCTTAGAAATAGAAACAGGTCCATTGTCTTTCTGTTCAAAACTGCAGAACTGATAAGCTCCGCCTCTTCATTGTAAAATTTTACTTTAATAAGCCACAGATTAAAAAAAAAAAAAAAGAATAACTATTTGTTGTTGTTGGAAAGTGGGCTATTTGGCAGTTTTAAACCTTACATGTTTTACTCGCAATCCTAGTTTTTTTGAGTATCACAAGTAAATACAGACAAGCCTCTTGTAATACTTCCAAAAGCGTGCAGTTAGAGTCATGCACAAAGCTGGTTATATAGATCATACAAACTCACTCTTTCTACAGTCGAGCTTATTTAAACTCCTGATTTAGTGAATTTCAAACTGTACAAATTTTATATAAAGCCAGTTGGAATCAGCTGCCGAACAACATTCAAAAACTTTCGTTGAAAGAGAGAGCGGGTTACAACTAAGGGGAAGTGTCCAATTCAAATTACAAATTGCTCGGACTACTAGGAGAAGCATGTGGATTTCTGTGCATGGTGTACGGTTATGGAATAATTTGAGTGATCAATTAAAACAATGTTCAACACTCAATCAATTTAAAAGAAAATTTAGAGAAAAAGTATTGTTGAAGTATAGCGCTGATGAACTGGTGTAGTTTTGTTATTATCATGTAATCTATTGAGATCATTGTGATGTCAAAGATTATTCTCTTGTTGCACAAGCTACTTCTTCGAAATTTAATTCTGTATGAATAAGATGAAAATAGCACAAATTAGCTAACTACCAACCAAGTTAAGACATTCTTACACAAAATTTACATTTAGCACTTGGGTTTTGCTCACAGCAGTATAAGAATTTCTATAAATTAAATATAAGAATGTATGTATATATACATAGTATATAGTATATGTTTATTTATGTATCTGTACAGAATAAATGTGTATACATAGTATGTGTTCATACATGGACATAAGTATTGTATGTACTATTGTAAATTGCAAGCATACACTTTTGTATTTTGTATCTTAATATATGCATGTAATTGTACACTCATGGTACACATAGCAACACAACTAGTTCTGTATATAATACTAGCCGTAATTGTTCAAGGGAACGCACTGCATTG
>CM076414.1:8199909-8282617 GCA_038363315.1 Mugilogobius chulae
AAACTGAGCTATTTTATTAGACTAGTATATTCAAATTATAGGTGAAAAAATTTCTGTGCATTTTTATTTTGACATGGAAGGTTTTACCAAAAAAAAAAAAAAAAAAAAAAAAAAAAAAAAAAAAAAAAAAAAAAAACTGAGCTATTATTAAAGTATATGTAATTTAAAAAAAAAAAAGAAGCAAAAAGTTACGTTCGTCACCTCGGACATAATGCCCCATTTTTAAACGGCCATAAAATCCACATAGATTAATATTTTTTTGTACTTTCAAAACTCAGATCTCTTCATCTACTTCTCCTCTGCTCATACATGTGTAACTTTTACATGTGTGATGTATATTTTTTATTTTACAAGGCCTTTTTGTCACAAAAGTCCACTCCAAGTGAACTATAAAAAAAAAATAAATGGCATATTTCCAAAATTAAATAGTGAAGTGGAAAACTTGAGCTATTTTTATTAGAGCCTAGTATATGTGAATAATTTATGGTGAAAAAAATGTTGCTGCATTTTTTGTGTTTTCAATGGGGAGGTTCATGTACAAAAAAGCATATTCTCCATTGACTTCCATTATAACGCTTGTTTTGACTAATTAGTAGAAAAAGATGAATTTCAATCAAAAGTTGATCAAAATGGTTTGATTGTGTTGGTCTGAAGTTAACGACTGTGTGTGAGTCCAGCACAGACCTGTGACCCTGTGATGCCCCCTGTGGCACCTGTGGGGAACCAACTCTGCACACCAAACAGAGACAAAACAGAGCAGCTCAAAGAAGCACATCTCTGCTCTGATCACAAAGTCTCACTGCTGGATCATGTTTGTGGACGTGTCACAGTGTAAACAAACACAATGAGCTGTTCTGGACATTTCATTGTGGATATTCTGTGTAATAAAATAAGTAGACATTGTGGTATAGACAAGGTACTTAGTTGTTTTAGAGTTGCAGAAAAAGAGGATTTTCAGAACCGAAGATGAGGAGAAGGATTATGAACTGAAATAAACTAAACTACAGAAACACACCTGACAGGTGACAGGGCACAGCTGACACGGGACTAGACCACAGTGAAAGGTCAAAGGTTAAAGGTCAAACACTTCAGAGTTAACTGTGTCACAGACACAAAGTAGTTTCACTCACTGCAGAGAAACTTTTCACAACAAGCTGAGTCTTGTGGAGCCAATTAGGTGGAACAGAAGAAATATCCAAACTCTTCCACATCAGACAAGATGAACCATCTGTGACTGAAGCAGAAGGTCTTAGACAAGATGAACCCTCTGTGACTGAAGCAAGATCTTGGGTCAGACAAGATGGGGAGGTTGTCCATCTTGGAGAGTCAGGAATGGAAAGGGTCAGATTCTCCTCTTCACTATTTTCATAATTACTTTCATGCTATACTTTTATTTATCATCATGATTACTTTGCTTCTTTACATGCTTCTCTTCATTACCATGCTCTCTCTCTCCTTCTCTTCATCACCACACTCTTCTGTCTCCTGTTCATTGCCCTACTTCCTTCCTTCTCTCTTTTTTCCTCCTCTCTGTTTATTATATTGTTGAACTTCTAATCTTCCAAAGTCTTTCCTTTACGTTCTCCTTTTCTCCTCTCTCCTCCTCCTACATAGACTCTAACCTATCTATTTCCTCCTCTGACACCTTCTCCACACTGCTACTCTGATCTTCTGAGGTTTCTCCACATCTGGAGCTCTCTTCTCCTCTTCATCTTGGCTGCTGAATTCCTCTGTCCATCAGCTGCATAACAGCCTCCAAAGCCTGATCTTACCACAATGTCTACTTATTTTATTACACAGAATATCCACAATGAGAATGTCCAGAACAGCTCATTGTGTTTGTTTACACTGTGACACGTCCACAAACATGATCCAGCAGTGAGACTTTGTGATCAGAGCAGAGATGTGCTTCTTTGAGCTGCTCTTGTTTTGTCTCTGTTTGTGTGTGCAGAGTTGTGTTCCCCACAGGTGCCACAGGGGGGCAGTCACAGGGTCACAGTGTCTGTGCTGGACTCACACACTGTCGTTAACTTCAGACCAACACAATCAAACCATTTTTGATCAACTTTTGATTGAAATTAATCTTTTTCTAATGATTTAGTCAAAACATGCGTTTATAATGGAAGTCAATGGAGAATATGCTTTTTTTTGTACATGAACCTCTCCCATTCAAAACATAAAAATGCAGCAACATTTTTTTCACCATAAATTATTGACATATACTAGGCTCTGATAAAAATAGCTCAAGTTTTCCACTTCACTATTTTAATTTTGGAAATATGCCATTTTAATTTTTTTTATAGTTCACTTGGAGTGTATTTTTGTGACAAAAAGGCCTTGTAAAATAAAAAATATACATCAAACATGTAAAAGTTACACATGTATGAGCAGAGGAGAAGTAGACAAAGAGATCTGAGTTTTGAAAGTACAAAAAATATTAATCTATGTGGATTTTATGGCCGTTTAAAAATGGGACCATTAATGGTCCCCGAGGTGACGAACGTAACTTTTTGGCTAAAACCTCTCCCATTCAAAATACAAAAATGCACCAATTTTTTTTTCACTATAAATTATTGACATATACTAGGCTCTAATAAAAATAGCTCAAGTTTTCCACTTCACTGTTTTAATTTTGGAAATATGACATTTTTTATTTTTTTATGATTCATTTGAAGTGCACTTTTGTGACAAAAAAGCCTTGTAAAATAAAAATATACATCACACATGTAAAAGTTACACATGTATGAGCAGAGGACAAGTAGATGAAGAGATCTGAGTTTTGAAAGTACAAAAAAATATTAATCTAAGTGGATTTTATGGCTGTTTAAAAATGGGGACCATTAATGGTCCCCGAGGTGACGAACGTAACTTTTTGGCTAAAACCTCTCCCATTCAAAATACAAAAATGCACAAAAAAAATTTTCACCATAAATTATTGACATATACTAGGCTCTAATAAAAATAGTTCAAATTTTCCACTTCACTGTTTTAATTTTGGAAATATGCCATTTTTTAATTTTTTATAGGTCACTTGGAGTGCACTTTTGTGACAAATAAGCCTTGTAAAATAAAAAATACACATCTCACATATAAAAGTTACACATGTATGAACAGAAGAGAAGTAGATGAAGAGATCTGAGTTTTGAAAGTACAAAAAAATATTAATCTATGTGGATTTTATGGCCGTTTAAAAATGGGGACCATTAATGGTCCCCGAGGTGACGAACGTAACCTTTTTTTGCAGGTTACCAGAGGGTTAATCTGCATTACTGACGTTGTGTCTTTGCTGCTGCTAAAAGTAGATCCTATAAATAAAAATACATTTATAATGTCGAATTGTGTCTAGGCATGATTTTCTCATTATTTATCAAAGCCTTTCAGTCTCTCACAAATGCACAAATAAAGTTGTTTGTTCTTGTGAATAAATGTGGAACTAAACGTGTGGTGTGTTGTCCACGTCGGGCTGCTCTCAGGTGTTACACACACGTGTTTAGTGTGCACTGACAGCCGACTCGCTCTGAAGGAGCTTATAAGACACTTTTCCTCCCTCCTCGCTCCGTTTCGAACAGCACTTACCTGTCGGCTCCTTCGCGGAACGCGCAAAGAGAGGAATAGTGCGTAGGAAAAGGAAGGAGGAGGCGGTTTCGGAAAGGGCCTGAGTCTCACCCCCTGCAGGACGTCCTGTCTGCTCTGGAGAGCAGCTTCAGTGACAGACTGATTCACCCTCGCTGTGTGAAGGAAAGTTCTGCAGGTCCTTCCTTCCTGCTGCTGTCAGACTGTACAACGAACACTGTTAACTCTGGACATCATCACATTTAATCTTGTGCAATACTGTGTTACCATGGAAACATCTCTGATACAACTCACTCATGTCACTTTATCTGATAGTATTTATTACCTCTATTTACACCTCCTTAAATGCTGCTCTGTACATAAACATAGTCATACTTTTACCTCATATTTATTACTGGTTATTTATTCTGTTAATCTGCTGCAGTTGTACATAATCATAGTCATATATTGTACATAATACTATATACTATATACTGATGCCACTTTATCTATTGATCCTGTCATATCCTGCACTGTGCCATAGCAAACATTTATTGTAAATAGAATCTTTTAACTATTGTATCTTTATATATATTTTAAGTCTATTTTATTTCTGTTATCTTGTTTGATTGCATGTTTCTATTTTCCCTGCTGCTCTTAAAATGTGCGTTGCAACACTGGAATTTCCCCATTGTGGGACAAATAAAGGATATCTTATCTTCACTTTACTGTTATTTATGCTTTTAGCTGGTATTCTGCCCTTTAGAATTCGTTTTGCTTTTGTTTTTTTCCCCCAACCATAGCTGCACCTTCCCGGTTGTGCTAAATATCTTTTCTGTCCCACAATGTCCATTTCTTTTTAAACTCTGCTTCTTTGTGGTTAATCTTAAAAGTCAGTCTTTCCATTTGTTGTATGTCCTTTATATTTTCTATCCACTTTTCAACATTAGGCCATAAATAATGTTCTTCTCTCTTTAACTTTCTAGGTGGAATTCTTATCAATAGATTTTCTTTCTGAAATGAGCCTTCATTTCCAGGATCTGCTCTATAATTAACACAACATCCGTCCAGTCATTTGTCCAGCATTCTATCTTTTCTGGATTTTTAGAATACTTGGCAATATTTTTGGGTGTTTTAAAAAGAAATTTAATAAAAGTTAAATTTCTTGTCAAATTTTCAAATGTGACTACTCCATCCGTAACATACAATTGGTAATATCGTGAGAAACATACTTGAATTCGGAATTAATCTTGTAATTGTGGCCAATGAAGCAACATTCTACTAAAACCTCACAGAAGTCAATCCGACATAAGAAATAACCTTTTACAAATCAAAACAACAAAAGAACGTTACATACCGCTTCGTGTTAGACATTTTCATACTGTATATAAAAAGTGGCTCTAAATGAAGTGATTCGGCCGGCGCAGACTCACTGATGAAGGCTACATCTGCATATTGATTGGAAGTTCATCAAGCATCTCTAATGAGCCAAACATAACAAACACATAGAAGACGATGTAATGAGGACGCTTCCACGTCACACTCTGCTCTCACTGTACCGAGGCTAAGTCTGAAATACATTTGAGTAGAATGTATTGAAATGTTTCCTTTTGACATTAAATACATTGTAAGCAAACCACAAAGCAGCTCAGAGACAGAGGGCACTGTTAGTCACATGAACAATGCTATAATGAACTTTTCTGCTCTGCTTGTTTGAATAGATTTGTGCCTAATTGTGAAAAGTGAAGGTGGTTGAACTGCAGGAGTGATTCTCTGTTGCTGGTTCTGTCTTTTCATTGTGACGCTTTATCATAACGTGTGGATATGTCCTTCAAAGGTGCACTACGGATGCGTTTTGACTGGCCTTTAGATGGAGACAAAACCCTCACTGTCACCAGTTTGAGGGGAACAAGTGAGCTGTGAATGGTTCAACCGACAAAGCAGACTCTGAGGATGACCCTACCATGGCTCTTAGAAGAAGGACTTCTTTTAGGCATGACGGACAAGAGAGTAAGCCTAACCCCGGGCTCACACTGCATCCAGTCCAACTCCGGTGCAATCACCGGTCTTGCTACGGTGGGTGACTCACATTAGCTCCGGAAGTCTGCCGTCCTGCTGCAGCCACAGGCTCTGCTGCCGACTCGCGAGACCCCGAACTCACAGAGGTCATGCTCAACTTGTGAGATTACGGGATCGCTGAGCATGTTTATGTCAACAAAAAACACATGCACTGAGTTTTCATTCTTTTTTTTTACATAATAGATGCATTTGTTTTTTATCTGGGATGTTTTAGAACAGTAAGTCCATTCATTTCAAATTTTTGCCAGATTGCTTTCCAGTGGAGCCCAGACCTCTTTGCCCCTCCCTAAACTGCCCTCTGCTCCGCCACTGCTCCCTCTCCTCTACACATTAAACACATCTCAACTTAAGCTTCATCCTCGCGCAAAAGTTTGAGGAAATACAATTGTCTGTAACTTTTGTCAGGACAAATAAACTAGATTCATGGTTTGTGTTTCCTTCTGAAAGAATCTGAACATAAAAGTGGAAAAATCCGTCGTATTTTGCCGCGATTATTTGCGTGTTCAAATCTGCAGCCGTCTTAAATCATCTGCTGTTTCTCCTCGTAACTGGCCTAATATGTGTCCTATTGACGCGAAATAAAGATTGGCTAAGAGCTGACGGGTTGTAGAACATGTTTTTGTTTTTCAGAGTCTTTGATTTCGTGCTGTGTGTTAAGAATCATCTGGCACTTGTGTCTAGACCAAACTTGTCTGTCACTCATGAGTTCAGCACACGGGACAGTGGGACGGCACAGCTCGGCTTGGTGCCCCAGAGCAGGTGATGCCCTACGCGCTCTGCGTGATGTGCGTATTGGAGGCGGCGGCACTGACTTCCTATGTCATTGTAGTGATATAAAAAACTTGTAATGGGTAGATAGACCCAAAATACTACAGCATTTTGGGTCTATCTACGTTTTCATGTAAAGGAAGATTAGCTCGCCACATCATATAAACTGTGAGCTCTAAACGTTTCTGGGGAAAGTTGTCTTGTAAACTAGGCCTTACTTGAGACTTGCAAAACAGTGCCTTGGTCCAAAGTAATGTGTGGGAGGGGGCTTACGGTGCAGATTAGCAGCTGTATCCTCATCAGTCTGTCCAAGAGCAGCTGTATCTCCAAAAGTAATTACCTGGGCTTCACCATCCCCCCCACACAGCTCTCCTGCTAAATAATCCTCATTTACAGACAAAGCTAACAGCCCAGGACAGTGGCCCTAAAACTGTGATCTGTCTGAATCACCTTGAGCCTGAACATCTGCTGCCGTTAGCCCCGCTCGCATCTGCACCACGAGGGTTAAGCACTTCTGACAAACCTATCCCCAACCTGAATAAAACATGCAAACGCAATTAAAACACACTTTTCATTTAGCAAAACGATCGTCAGCCGCTCAAAGAAGTGGCAATTAGCGCCGGTGGCAGATGGAAGCGTCGCTCTGCTAAGTCATCAAAGTCCTGTCAGCGTTCAGACCCCGCGGTACGCCAGCTCCTTCTGCCAAACTAAATAAGCCAAAGCGGGGGTGAGGTACAGGGAAAGGCTTTCACGGGACATGGCGTCTGTGGGCGGGACGGGACGGGGAGAGGAGGGGACAAGCGGGTTCAGGCCGGTCTTCAGTCATGACGAGAACACGGCCTGACAGATGCAAGAGACCTGTGGAGCTGTAGCGTTCGTGTAAGACATGTTTTCTGCATTTGAAGCCATTAAAAAAGACGAGGAAGTGCTTTTTGAGTGACCCGGCCCGTGTGTCAGCGTCAGACGTGTTTGAGCCAGCTGGTCACTACCAGAGTCGGGAGTAACGGCGTTAAAGGAACAGGAGGATCAGACTAAACTGCCATAAACGGAAAACTTCATCATTGCAAATCAAACTACGGAGAATCGTGGCTTCTGAGTCGAGTCGTCGCACAATGCTTTACAGCTTTGACACAAGTTGTGCCAGATATTCAGAGGACTAGATTTGTCTTTATAGTGATAATAACTACAGCTGCAGTCTGTTTTTATAGCTCTACAAAATGTCCAAATCTGCGTTACAGTACAAGAACTATCTCATCCAGGACTAACTCAGCATTAAACCAGATCTAAACCAGGATCAAACAAGGTTTAGAACAGAGGTGGGCAATTATTTTTCCTCGAGGCCATATCTAAACCCAGAATAGTGGTGGAGGGCCGGACTGCCAACATTGGTCTAAACAAAGCTCTCATTATTGCACATTTCTTCTACAGACTATTGAAGACCAGTACACAAAAAAATGTTTGTTTTGCCATAATAAACGCGTAAATGTTTGAGATTAAGCTAAAACATTTATGAAAATAGAAGTTGAAGCTTAAAGGTTGTATGGAGGATTTTCAAAAATTGTTTGTTGTCAGTCTTGGTTAAGAACAGTTGCATAGATTTGTAACAGCCTTGTATTTATGCTAGAAAGAATTATAAAAATATCTAAACTGTGGACATGATGAGACCAGTAAAACGTGACCAATAGATAACGAGGTACCTCGTTATCTATTGGCCTGTGAACCTGTCAAGCAAACCCTCAGTGTTCCTAAGTAACTCATTGGCCCAGTAGCAGTGAAGGGCGTGGCCCTGGAGGAGAAACACATGTGCATCATTTGAAAAACAGCAGGCAGTTGTTGGAGTTGAAAATCCTCCATACAACCTTTAAAGAAAGTTGAAACTCATTATTACGTTGAAGCCTTTAAAAAAGACTTTTTAGCAGATTAAAATCTTTTACACTAAATATTTTCAGGACGTGGATTTGAATGCGTCAGATGTTGCATAAAACACAGATGTTCCACAATCCAAATTACAATTTTAATTTTGTAAAGAAGTTGAATATTAAAAAATAGCGTTTTAAAGCTTGACTTTATTATCATAACATTGTGAATTTAATCTTGAAGTTTATTGTCGTCGCCCAAGTTTTTGTCTCTTAAACTTCATCTTCCATTTCTGTTTTTCAAAAACATGCCATGCGCCTAATTGAAACAAGTCGCGGGCCACATTTGGCCCCCGGGCTGCAGTTTGCTCAGGTCTGGTCTAGAACATAATTTAACAGGACCAAATCAAGTCTAAGGTAAAAAGTAACCATTTTAAACTGGACAATACATGAATAAATGCTTAAATTAAGTCCAAATGATCCATATTTAACTGTCTTAATACAAGATGTGTCAAGAGCAACTGAAATTATAACAAATCTTATTTCAGACACTATAAATATATTAAATTCAAGATAACTATTGCCTAGTTGAAGCACTTACCAACACACTAAGAAGGTGGCCACTTTATCTCGAGAAACAACTCAGAATTCTATTATATATTTTTAAAACATTTAGACAGTGAGTTAAGGATCGATCATATTTTGGAGGGCCGATGTGAACCCGGGCCTTAAGTTGAATAGGTGTGGTGTACACTAAACAACTCTTTCTCTCTCGTTCTCAGGTAAGTTTGATATGAAGCCAATTTTACTCAAGATTTAAGGATATGTGTAGACTTGTTAAGCCACTTTGATGGAATAGTCCCAGAGTGTGTGTTTACACTCTGAACAATTACAACTGCACTCATTCTAGTGTTAGTGCCAGGTTGACCTTACTGTAACAATGACCATTTAACTCTCAGAGCCCCATGATGTCATCCACAACGTCAAGTAATATGTTTATAGACTAATGTGTAGTTCTGCGTCATGTTACGTGCACAAGCTGCCATTGTTTGGAGCTAGTCAGATTCCAGGTGGTTTGGTCAGTTACACCAGTCACAACCAGAACAACATGCTGCGTAGTGACGTCATCAAAAACAATGCTCCAATGGTTGGAGAAGCACATGCTGAGCTTCTCCGTTTTGATGGAAGGATGTGTTTCAGAAGGTACTTCAGTGTCTGGGTTTGCTATGATGTGTGCTAGCTAGCTACAGATGCTATGTTAGGTCTAAATCATTATTTCATCAAATAAGCGGCGTTTGTGCACATAGACCAGGGGAGTCCAAACTTTTTTCAGAGTGGGCCGCATTTTGAAAGTTATATGGAGCGGAGGGCCGTATATTTCACGCCAGTGAAGTGAATCATTACAAATATTGCATTTGACCTGATTTTAATGAACCACCACACTTTTAATAAAGCTCATTCATTTTATGGTTCAAAGGAACTAAAATGTTTGGGTTTTTTCGACAATGATAGAAGAATTGTTCAAATTTGACATTAAAAACTATACTTTTTGTAATTTGGGCCAATCTAGCAATAAGTCTGAGGGCCAAAGAAAATTGGTCCAAGGGCCGCATTTGGCCCCCGGACCGCAGTTTGGACATGCCTCACATAGACAATGCTTAATTGCGTGAACATTGCAAGTTTTTTCAGAAGCATTTCTTTGACGGCACAAAGCGCAGTTGCATGACATAATTAATGCATTTTGACCAGAAACATCGTCACAGCTAACGCATCGTTAACTTGAGGCAAAATACTCTTTGGTGTTTTTCACCGGTGACTGGTGGTGCTCAAGCACCTGCCCTTCTGGTCAACCTTTTTTTATTATTATTATTATTATTATTATTCTCTGTTTATATTTTACTTCATGAAGACAGCAGTGATGGTGATTAAACTGGCCTACTACCATATAATAATGCAGCTGCTTTGCTCCACTCTGCTCTCTCTCTCTTTCTCCCTCTCGCTCACGTGCGTTTTTTTGTCGCAGCTACGTCCTGTGTTCTTCCCTTTCCATATCCTTAACAGCAAATAGCGTGGAGTCATAAACGGCAGGAACCATTTGAAGTTCATAACGATGTTCTACACAGCCTAAGCTTTTAGCCAGTTTTTATATTTTGATAATCCGTTTGGTATTCGCAAAGTTATGAGCAAAACTGCTAATGAAACTTACGTCTGCATGAATACAGCGGCGAAGCGCCGGGAAAAGATACGCTGACTTTTAGTAAAAGCAGCACACGTACTTCTTGAAATGTGGTTTAGGGGAAAGGGATCGAAGCAAGTATCTTGTCCTGTGAATCAATGCAGCTTCCAAAACTTGGCAAAATGCTGAAACTTGTCAATGATCAGATGTGCAGTGAATGTTTCACTACAGTTGATATAAATCCACTTCTGCAGGTAAATGATAAAAATTTTGGAATGTCTTTTAAAAAATTGTACCACTTACAGGTAAACTGAAATATGAAGAACAAAATGTTATTATAATGTGATTAAAGTTTATTAGGACAATGTACAACCACAACGGCAGAGATGCTTGTACCAGATTGTAGCTTTGACACGGGAAGAACATGCAAACTCCACACACAAGGGCCTGGGAGTCTTCTTACCATGAGGCCAGAGCATTACCCGCTGCAGCACCGTGTCGTCTGTGTGCTCACTGCAGCTGTCTTCTTCTTCCTGACATCTTAAACACACAGTTGTACAGAATCGGAGCAGTGTTTTTGATGCTCACATGTGAGAGACTTACTGAAGGGTGAAAGAAGCTAAACACAACTCCAGCTGTGTTTTTGATGAGAGAACAATGCTACAACATGATTAAAAAGATCCGTTTCCTTTGAAGATGGTGATGAAACCTGGGCTCTGTGTTCACCTCATGTTGAAAGTGCAGACTCACTCGCGGTGTGTGTGGGTGTGTGTGTGTCTGGCTCTGGCCTTTGCGAGTGTGCGTTTTGGATTGTGTGCAGAGGAACGACATGAGGTCAGCCTCATTCTGTCAGACACTGCTACACACATTTTATACGACTGTGGCCTTTTGAAGAGTCATTTGAACACGACCTAAACACACACAGCCCTGTTGGACCAGCTGAGACTGAGGGCAGACACACTGATGTTACAGAATGGAGAGGAAAATACTGTTTTTGTGTAATGCCAAGTGGTTTAACCCCATAATGTCTGGTGTCTCTTCTTTGTGGCTATGGAAGGAGATGATGTCACATTCCAGGTGGAAAGCAAGAGGACCTTTTTCCTTCTACTAACAATGGGCCTCATTCATGGCCTTATTACATTTTTGGCATTCACAAATTTGTTCTTAACAGGAAAAGTTATTCTGTAAGAACAGCACTCACAAGAACAAAAAAAAGTACAGTTTCAGGGCCAGATTTATCAAGCATTTGCTCATGTGCAAAACAGGTTAGGTGGAGCAAAACCTTGGCAGAGATTACATTTTTCTCGCTCACACACTCTGAAGATGCAACATTTGAGGTGGTTCATATCTGTTTTGTTTAGTTTGTTTTAAGTGCATCTTACAATATTAAAGTTTGTGTAAAGTGCTCATAAACAACACATGATTTATTTTATTTTTGCACCTGCAATTTAGCACCTGGCTTGATAAATCAGGCCCTTAAGAGTACTATTACCCCTAATATTATATCAAAACCTGAAATTTTACATGGTTGTTGGTCATGTATTTTTGCAATTTATTGTATTATAACATTTTATTGGAAACAAAAACAGTGAACCTTTTTTTAGCAGTAAGCGATTTCTTCTATTCAGACAACTTTTTCGTGAGGTGTATTTACCTTTTTGACTTGTTTCGGCTGCTAGCTGCGAGCCATCTTCAGAAGCGTCACTGGTCTCCGTGGTGACGTGTCGTTTATTAGATGTTACTTCTTGGAGGCGTGGTCAACCCGGTGCGAGCCCGGTGGTCTCTGGAGAATGGAGTCCCAGGTGTGTGAAAGGAGGAACGCTCCTTCATCTCGATTGATGGTGTCTGGGCCTCGCTTCCTGATTTCTATGGCCTCCTTGATCCAGTGTTTGAACTTGTTGTTTTCAGCTCCTATGACCCGTGCTCCGTCCCAGTCCATGATGTGATTGTTTCTCTTGCAATGATCTGATATTGCTGATTTTAAACTTTCCTAAAAAACCTAAAATCAGCCAGAGCACACCCTCCCCAGGACTAGTGCACACCCTCCCCAGGACTAGTGCACACCCTCCCCAGGACTAGAGCACACCCTCTCCAGGACTAGAGCACACCCTCTCCAGGACTAGAGCGCACCCTCCCCAGGACTAGAGCACACCCTCTCCAGGACTAGAGCACACCCTCTCCAGACTAGAGCGCACCCTCTCCAGGACTAGAGCCACCTCAGACAGAGCCACCCTCTCCAGGACTAGAGCACACCCTCTCCAGGACTAGAGCACACCCTCTCCAGGACTAGAGCACACCCTCTCCAGGACTAGAGCACACCCTCTCCAGGACTAGTGCACACCCTCTCCAGGACTAGAGCGCACCCTCCCCAGGACTAGAGCGCACCCTCCCCAGGACTAGAGCGCACCCTCCCCAGGACTAGAGCTCACCCTCTCCAGGACTAGAGCGCACCCTCTCCAGGACTAGAGCGCACCCTCTCCAGGACTAGAGCGCACCCTCCCCAGGACTAGAGCGCACCCTCCCCAGGACTAGAGCGCACCCTCTCCAGGACTAGAGCGCACCCTCTCCAGGACTAGAGCGCACCCTCTCCAGGACTAGAGCTCACCCTCCCCAGGACTAGAGCTCACCCTCTCCAGGAATAGAGCACACCCTCTCGCTGTTTTTGACACCATACAAACACTATCCAGCTACGTTTCAATGTTTGTGGCTTAATTCTGCTCCTACTGAGTGTTGCTCATGTGTGTTTGGACATTTTTTAAAAGGCACTGAAGTTTTAAAATAACCATAGTGGGTAGAAACTGTCTACTGCATCTCTTCATTCTCCTTTTCCTCTCTCACTTTGTTCTAGGTGTAGCAATGAAACCTGTCATCCCATATATTCTGTATAAAGGGTGTTTTATAGCAAATACATTTATAAATAATTTGTAAATACCCATGTTAATGAGTGTGATGCTGTGTGTAGCTGGGTGTCTGTAAATTGGTCTTAAGGCGCCTTAGAAGCTAACTGTGCCGCTAATGAACACTATGTGAATCTGACCAAGAATTCTCTCAGTTTGGAGAACAGATACTGTCTCAACTCTGGCTGGTTCTGCCCAACAAATCTTTTAATCTCTGTTCACTCATTGGCCGATTGAACTTCCTGGTATTTGTAGATCTGGTGGTAAGTGGAAGGCCAGATGGTTTCATAAGTGGTGCTTTGTAAGAAAAGTTTGAGAAGCATTGAAGGATAAAAAACTTAGAAAACATTCCCTTTATATGTAAGATTTTAAGATTTAGGAACGCAGCAGAGTGGACTAGACCAAAGCTGGTGTAAAAGATTCAGTAAGAGTACAGTTAGTGTCACTGATGTTATTGTAACTCATTACTGCCTACCACTGCATATTAACATCCAGATTAACTTTATTGCCCCGGGGAAATTATCCTTGAGTTCAGTGCCCACAGCTGCTAGTACGAGAATACATCACAGACAAACACATAGACAGAGAGTGTGCACCGATCACAGCTGGACACGTCTGTACTGTCATTACGCACTGACCGTTATGAGCAAGTCTGAGTGGGATTCAAAAACCACAGTGTTCATTTTAAAGGAGACACATAACACAGTATACAATTTTTTGAGATTTAAACCTTGTTGTAATAGTTACTGTCGTCATTTGTTACTCAAAGCCGTATTTGGATTGGTATGTTTTGTCCTGAGCCACAGTGTTCCCAGAGTTCTACAAAGAGGTGGAGCTTGTCACTATGAAGGTGCAGAGTTTACCACTGTGTAAACTCTTGTACTGGCGTCTGAAAATCCAGCAGGTCAAAAAGTAGTGCACTCAAAATTTCCCACCAATGCATCTGGATAAGTAGTGGGCACGGATGGTCTCGAGAACGGTCAAAATACACACGACTGAAGTAAAGATGAGAAGGAGCGCTTAAACTCACTGTTGAGCCGGAGAAGAAACAAAACACTCGTAACTGAAAGCTGTTAGCCATAAAGATGCTAACATAAGATGCTAACGTTAGCCTTAGTTTGGACTGTAAAAGAGGAATAATCGGTCTGTTTAATGAATTGTCCAAGTTAAACCAGACTTGTATTATGATTTGTCCATAAATATGTGCATGTCAGACAGACTTGGTCAGTATTAAAAAAGTTCATTTTTATTTGACTTTTGCCGATTGTTTTTTTTTACTCAAGTCACGTGACCCGCGATCAGCTGAAAGTAGTGCGCTTTGTGTCTGAAGACCAGATGAATGAGTCACTGACCAGGACCTGAACAGGACAGGACTGTGGAGGGACTGAGTGGACAGGGAACGAGTGTGAACATTCGGACACGGACTGTTTTTTTTTTTTTCTTTTGTCGCGTTGGCTCATTTAGTGCAGGGGTTCTCAAACTTTTTGATGACAGGGACCCCTTATCGGCATGAAAGTATTTCAAGGACCCCTGTTGTTCACCACAGTGACATCATAGTAAAAGTAAGATGTTAAAACCAAGCTTTTTATCTAACTATAAATGAAATAGTAATTTCTCCTAATTACATTATTTAATGGTATTTTTTTTTTTTTTTACAAATATATGTGTCTGGGATTGGTAAAAAAAAATTTTTTTTAAATTTTGAATTCAATGTCATCAGAGATTTTGGGGGAACCAACGAGCCTGATCTCACAAGAAAGCGCACATTTACCATGACATTACACAATATGTAAATGAGGTATGATTAACACGAGTTCACAGCTGTCCTGCGTAATTATAGTACGCGTCACAGTCCCCATTCATTTCAATGGTGGTTGTTAAGATGTATTATTATTTATGAAATCCTGATTCTAATCTTAACCTGCCCAAGCCCCAGACCTAAACTGACCCATTTAAGTAACTTGATGTCTAAACTTACCCGTTTCATCTGAAGAAACGTTTAATCAAAACTCTAAATGCTAAAGTGCTAAATGTACGCCGTAACATAAGTACTAAAACAGCTGTAACTTGTGCTCAAAATACGCTGTTTTGTGTCGTGGTAAAAGTACGTCATCTAGTGAGACTGTGGGGAACCAACATAAGGCCAAGAACTACTGGTCTAGTGAACCTAATGTTTGTCATAGAAGTATAGCTAGCTGTTGTCAGTTAGTAACTTAAGAAGAAATATCCAGAGGCTATCTGCAAAAACTAATCAATAAAACAGATGTCTGTTCTTTTTCCAGACAAATGAACACCCAGCTCAGAGAAGTGCAACAGTTTTTATATTTAAAATATTTAAATAAAAATAAAAAATAAAAATGAGGAAATAAGCATTTGGTCTTTTGTTTTCTGAGCAGTGTTAATTAGGCTGTATTTGATAATTGGGAACATGACAGACTTTTCAGTAAATAAAGCTCAAATGTCCCAGCTTTAGGCAGGCCCTGAATGCACCATCTATACGTGGATCATCTCTGCAAAAAAATCATGTCAAAAGTATTTATGAAATTAAATAATCTGTGAATGATGAGTTTCTATTGAAAGAAAAGTTTTACTGCCTGAGACAGAGGCACAATACTATTGGTGAACAAATGCACTCTGACGCACAATACAATTCTCTGCATGAAACAAACTTTCTCAGCTCTGAAAACAGAAGGTCTTAGCGCCACATGGCCTTCACTGACATATGCATTACACTGCACACGTCAGAGCGGACGGTGTAACCATGCCTCCTGGGTCACTCATCACACCGGGCTGACAGCAGGAGCGCTCACTGGCCTTCGTCTGTCAGAGGGTCTGCTGGTTCTTCATAAGTCATGGTCAGAGGAGGACAGGGCGGAGAGAGCAGGGGCGTGACACGAGGAAAGCAAGGATACTGCTGCTGAGGTACAGGATTTACGAGAAAGTCAGTCTTTAATACAAATCATGCTTGAAATGGTTTGATAATCTGAAATCTTTCATAGTCAATATTCCGCTTTTACCAGGTTTGCTTGAGGCTCTGCTCACAAAGATGTAGGCCTATTTGCACGCATCAATCACGCCAGATTGATACGTGTATAACTCTGAATCAATCTGGAATGACTGCTGCAGAAAGCCGTCGGGAAAATACGTAACGTCTTGGCAATGTTTGAATCTGATGGGTCGAAGAATTAGAAATCAGAAGAAGCTGAGAAGTCGTGTTTTTGTGTGGAATTTAGTCAGAGAAAAGCACAAACATCTTTTCTGTACAAATGTGCATGTTTTTAAAGGCAAAATTGTCTGTTTTCTGTTGAAATTGGCCAAAATATGGGGGGTCTTTCCCGGATGGATTCTTCAAATTTTCGGAAAATCGCAAATATTGTGAGAATCTATCTGGTAGAGCCAGGTTAAACAATATGTAACATCTCCCTGCTCTTCCTGGAGCTATTGACCATTTGCACCTACGTCACATGATCACGTGGCTGCGCCATGCTGGATGGCAAAAGTGCATGTACGCAGCATTACAGGGAGCGCAAAACTGACAAATTCTCACATATTTCCTTATTTTCCGTAAACAAAGCAGTGGATGCTTCTGGTGCATGTTCAGTACATTGTCTGTGGAAGTAGGACGTCTTTTAGACGCACACAAAACAAGGTATTAGGAAAAGCTAATGAATGCTAGCTGATCCATGCCCTCTTCGTCCTGCTACGTTTGCCGAATAAATAACATTTACAAGTTTGCCTGACTTTACTCCTCATGATTTGCACCATTCTGTGGTAAACAGGGTTTTGTCTTACACTGGGGCAGATTTAAAAGCTACAAGAGGTTGGTTTTCAGTCACTTAGCTGTGAGCTAGTGTTAGCCACGCATAATGCAGGCTGTTTCAATATATTCATTGCATTTTTTTTTTTTAAATGTCATACTTTTTTTCTCATTAGCATTGACTTACCTTGTTTAAAGTGTTCACTGCAAATCTGTAGCGACTTAGAGGGATTTAAGTCTTTGATTTATTGCTGCCATCCACTAGCGTCTTCTATCTTCATCCAAATGTAAACGAAAAAGCTCCAGGTTTAGGCTTAAAACCTCCTGCCTGTTAGTGCAGCGTGTTCCACGAGATACAGTCATTTTACAATTGAAATCAATTAAAATTACTTAGAAACGAGCAAGTTTACGGCAAAGTTTCCATTGCTGTAATGCGCACAAACAGCGCTTTTGCCATCCAGCATGGAGAAGTGGGCGTTCCCTCGAGGAGCGTGACGACACGTGCAAAGGTCAATAGAACAACATTCCAACATTGGATGATTGCCTTGGTTTTGGAAGTACAGTGCTCTATTATAAATTCTTCTAGGGCTTCAAAAATGTTATGTGCAAACTCAGATCTATAATGTGGTTGTTTCAGTCTAAAAGCACATCTACAACCTAAAATTTGACAAAATGTCTTAATAACTTTGTCGTTTGTGGATATAAACGTTTCCTCCTCATCTACCTCGCTCTCTCGCTTCCTACTTGCTCCAGCGACCGGACTCTGGGCCACGCCAGGCCACCGCTCCAACAACGTAACCAACACGCACATACATCAAAATGTTATCCCACCGACTGGCTAGACTACTCACATAAGAATATTGGGTAGCACTTAAAAGACCACCACGTTACCTACCAGTTAATTACCGGGTCACTTAATAGTATTTAAAAGTGACACTTGGTAGTACTTACAGTGGTACTTACACTGGTAACTAGAGTGGTACTTTGAGGGGTACTTGTACCAGAAGTTACGGGTATATAACACTGATAGTTACTGGTACTTACAGTGGTACTTATAGTGGTACCTACAGTGGTGGTATGGAGTGGTACTTGTACCAGCAGTTACTGGTACATTACATTGATAGTTACTGGTAATTACAGTGGTACTGATGGTGGGGGTAATTGTGTCAATAGTTACTGGTACTTACAGTGTCCACTGAAACAAATGTGTCTGCCACAGAGTATTAAAGGTGGTAAGTGCTGCAATATGTACAACTTAGTGTAGGAATTTGTACCATTATAAGTACCAATAAAAGTAATGGTAAGTGTACTAAAGGTACCACTGTATGTACCAGTAACTGCTGACACAATTACCCCTCCAAGTACCACCCTAGGTACCACTGTAGGTACCACCATAAGTACCACTGTAAGTAGCATGTAAGTGCAGTAACTATCAGTGTTTTGTACCAGTAACTTCTGGTACAAGTACCCCTCAAAGTACACTCTAGGTATCGGTGTAAGTACCACTATAAGTACTAGAGTAAGTACTACTAAGTGTCACTGTTAGATACTAGTAAGTGACCCGGTAATTAACTGGTAGGTAACGTGGTGGTCTTTTGAGTGCAACCGAATATTGTTTAAAAAATGCTCTTGCGGGGTTTCCTTGTCTCCTGTTTCCCCCATTATTTTTTTGTTTTCCCAGACTTCTAAAGCTGCAGAAACGTATTTTCATTAAAAGTGTCGGTCTTACAGTTGTGAGTTAAACAGTTAAAGTGCAGAATTGAATTGCCTCATCTTTCACCAGTTCGCCGGCGTTTATCTTTTGTGTTGTGTGTGTCCAGGATCTTGTTGTGGTGAGATCAAATGGCTCACAGCTGCACCACTGTGACGCAGCTATTTGCATTTGAGCCCAAGTTCCATCGATATGTGTCTGGATGGAGGCCAGTAAGAGTTTATTGATTCATTCATAACAATACTCTGAAGAACGAGCTGAGTAATTACACTCTTGGGTCTGTCAGTATACTTCATTTTTTTGGAGATGGCTACTCACATTTTGTGTCATGTTTATGGCACTATAGACTCCTAAGCCTCGGCCGGACGCGAAGTGCAAGTGTAGTTTATTGTTCAAATTGGTCTGTTTTCTTTAGAATTCTATCTAAAACTCTACTGTTGTCAATAATTACATTTTTATACACAAGACCCTTATTTAGCAAAACCTTTGATCAGAGCTAACAGAGTTTCAGAGCTACAAGCAACCAATTAGTGGCTGTAATTTTTTTTAGTTGACATGTTTTGAAAGGACATTGGAACTTTATCTTGTCACTGCGCAGCTATTTGTGTTTTTTTCTGACGGTGAAAAATTAGAACTGCAACCTAATTTGAGCGACATGTAGCATATTTAGGTCTGTCAGACGAGCGTCTCACACTGCTGCTGTAAACTGTTCGAGCTCTTTTGATCAGATATGACTCTATTATGAGCGATGTGACTCATACGTGCTGCCACTGCTTTGGTGTAAATTGGGGTTACTGTTGTAATAAGAGACCTGCAGAGCGTGTTCTCATGGATAAGCGTGTCAATACCACGCTATTGTAAACAGTGTGTCATATGAACGCTACTTCTATTTTGTGCGTGTGTCTTTGACGTGTTTCTGTCCTAGTTCATTTCAATGGTGAATGTTAAGACGTGTTGTTATTCATAAAAACTAACACAATCCTAATCCTAACCTTAACCAACTCCAAGCCAAAGAGCTAAACTTACCCATTTTTGTAACTTCAGACTTAAATTTTGCTGTTAATCCCTTGAAAAACCTCGTGTTTGTCGTCAACCTCTAGACGTGTCCAGACCACGCTGGAAAAAACGAGCGTGTAATTGCACCCAAAACAGGCAGAGGGCGTCGTCGTGACACGCAATTTGTCATGGCGTGCTATTTTAATCCATGAGAACACTTCACTTCAGGTCAAGTGACAAAGGACACTTATGTGGCAACATGTGATCCAGACTCCTGTAGTAGTTGTTTCTGTACATTACTCTGTCT
Source organism: Mugilogobius chulae (assembly GCA_038363315.1). Taxonomy (NCBI): domain Eukaryota; kingdom Metazoa; phylum Chordata; class Actinopteri; order Gobiiformes; family Gobiidae; genus Mugilogobius; species Mugilogobius chulae. The sequence goes on from CM076414.1 coordinate 8,220,009, forward strand.
GGATTAAGGTATATTAAGAACATTAAGAGGTCATTAGACCTCTTAAAGGTGGGCTTCAGCCCCTCTAAAATATTGTCTGTTTTTTTCCTTAATATTTGGTCATTATCTTAACACATTTATTTTAGTTTCCAAGTCAGAGCTTGTGTTTCTGGAGCTTACACACCTAGACACTTTTAAACACAGCTTCGAAGCCGTAGTCCTGTCCTCTGTGTCCTATGTGCCTCTTACTACATATCACACACAGTTAGCTCTCAAAGGGAAAACTCAGCTGTCTCCATTGGAGAAAACAGCTCTGCCCATGTCTCTGCAGAGTGGCAGATCCAAAAGACAAACTTTTAATGAGCTAAAAGTAAGACAGGACAGGGATGTGATCATCACTATACGTTTGAGAAAGTCCGACAGCGCGGTGAGCACGAGCGGCATGAGCATCCAAATACCTGCGTGTACTTGTATCGTGCTAAAATCTGACTTGTAAATGAGATTGCTTTGTCTGGAGGAGCGTCACAGATGTGAGTTAAAACCCAGGAGCAGCATTTATTAACTTCAATAAAAAACAACTATGCATTCCTTAAAGTTCATCAAATAAACCAAACCAGTCATTGTTTATACAGTAGATGACCCTCAGCCCTCGTCACCTCGTCTCTCCCGGTGACACTGCCCTCTGAGCCCAATCCTTTCCCTCCACGCCCCGGCCCTCCTGCCATTCCGAGTGTTGTGAGCTCAGCAGAAGATCCCCGGAACGCCGTCGGAATTCTCAAGTGCTCAGTGCGATTGTAAACATGCACACTAACTCTTTCAGTAAGCAGAATGTTTGCATAAAGGCTGAGCGGGCAGAAAGACCACGACGTGACGCGAGCAAAAAATATTCCATTAGCAAAAAAAAAACTCATCCGGAGCAGCAGCAGCAGCGCGGGCGGCCACTCCACGCGGACGCACAAACGGATCTGACAGAGAGAGAGAGGCTGGATGTGTCAGTCACAGGGAGTTTAGCGCTCGCTGCTCACTGAGTGCAAATGGGAAAGTACATTTAAAGTCTCACTCCTCCGTCACAGTCAAGAGGCCGGATTGATGGAATTCTGGCTGCCAGTTTGTGCAAATGCCTTCTTGGGATCTCTAAAGCTCACACATTTGTAAGGCAAGAGTGTGTGTGCAGGAATACAATTACAACTGGTGTCAAAACTCCCATCAGTATACTAGTTAAGATTGAAGAAGTTTTTTACACAGATACACTACACATTAAAGGGATACTTACGGGGTAAAGGTAACTGTCAATTAAGAAGTGAATCCTAAATACAATCGAGCGTCATGACATTGTGTGAAAGAGACTCATGAACCAGGAGGAAGAATAGTTAAGGTTAAAGTTTTAGTTGTTGTTTTTTTTTTTTTTGGTTATACAAATTTTTGGTTATACTATTTCACGCCAATTTTAAAAGGAAAATAAAAGAATTGGCCTTGAAAATTGGCCATTGATATCAACCTTGGCTGACAACGTTTTGAAGTATCATCATCGGCTAAAGTAAAACTCAGATTGGTCAATCTCAATTAGTATTCTATTTTGTAGTGGTGGACCGTCAGGGCCTGCAAAGCCTTCTCTGCTGGTCTAAAAATATCTAAATAACAACTGATATAAATCATATTTAGTGCATGCATGCTTAATAATAATTCAATAATTATTGATCAGCTTCTTCGTAGCCTTTCCCATCAATTCGCAGCTTTCAGGAGTGTATTTCAAAATATATTGTTTTAACCAATCATATTTCAGCCATCAGTTGTTGTCAGGGTCAGTGAAATCTGCCCGAGGCCTTCACAATCAGTTTTGAAGGCACCGTCTCTTAAAATAAGTGTGTATCAAACTGTTGCTTCAACCAATCAGATTTTACGTCAACGACGCCAAGGCCTTCTCGAAGGGACCGTCAACGTCAGGAGAACTACTGCATCTGATTGGCTGTCTGTGCTTTTTGTTGTTTTGAGCAGTTTTGCCACAGTGGCTAAAGGGAGAGAAGAAATTGATTTGGTTGCAAATTTATTGGTAAAGCCTTTTTCAAGACGGACTTTTCAAGAAAAGCTGGACATTGTTAAGAAAGACCGGGCAACTCCGAACCCAGCAGCTCTCCGAGCGCCTGTCACAAGCGGGAAAGGGATTTGTGCGCCACTTTCAGTGTCTTGTCTAAAAGCAGCGACGAGGCACCACAGTACTGCGGGACACTTACAAGGTGCTTCTGGCGATCCCAGAGTGGATTTACAGCTAAACGAGCAAGTACAGAGGGAAACATAACTGTGCGAGAGAGGAGCCAACATGAGGAAATCTACGAGGCCACTGGAAGCGTTGAAGGTGGCCCAGGGGTGAGACAGGGTCCAGCGCAAGATCCGTGCGCACACTACCACCAGCTCCATGGCAAGATTCTGGACAATATCAAGTAATTCAGACTATTGGTGAGTAAATATTTTTCGATGTGTGTGTAAATGTGTTTATTCTGGCTATAGAAGTAATGATGCTTTGCTCTTTATCGCGTGCCTGTGTAAGAGAATAGTTTAATAGCCATCAGCTGCTTATTGACAAGTGAATATATTTAAAAGGAGCACCACTGAAGGCCTAGACAAGAAATGCTATTTTGCAACAGCATCTACAAGGCACCAGAATTGTCTAAATCATCACACATTTTGTAAGTTTCTTCATGAGAGAACAAGTTTAATACACTGCTTTTCAGGCAGATTATAACTTTTAATATATTCTTACTCACCATAATGTTACACAGTTGTGTATTTCTTCTACTAGTATATAGTTTAGGCCATTGCTAGTCAATACATTTTCCAGAGAGCCAGATTTGACCGAGGACCGTGGTTTCTGGGCCGGTTGTAGTTGCCTTTGACAAATATTCACGGACTGGACACATTTAAACCAGGACGAACCCAAGTCTAAAGCAGAATTACACCAGGACCGAAACATACACAGTAAAAAAGTGACAATCCCAAAGTGATGAATGAGTAAATGCTTAAAATAAGCCAGATTTCTTTTTTTTTTTTGAGCATGTGTAACCGTCTTCAAATAAGATTTGCCAATAGTGCAAGAGCAAAGTGAAATGATTTGCTAGAAAAATAATTCACCAGAACTAAAACAGAAAATGAAACTGGAAGTGAAACAAGAAAAATAGACTAGATTCATTTAGCAAATCTTCTTTCCAGAAAGTAAAAATATAATCAAATTAAGATAAGTAGATCCTAGTTCAAACACACTACTGACACATTAAGAAATTTAGGTTGGCAACTATTTCCAACAAACAAACAAGAGAAAAGATATTCTGTAATATTTGGAAAGTGAACTGAGGGCCGGATCAGATTCTTGAAGGGCCGATTTGGCACCCGGGCCTTAAGTTGAATAGGTCTGGTTAAGGCAATAGATGGACTTCTGAAATGTGTTCTTTTGCCAATAGCTTTTTCTGTGAATCGGTTATTTCAAATATAGAATTATACCTTTCCCAATGCTTTTCAATGAGTGTCAATTTGAAAGAATATTTGACCTTACACATTAAAACTTACACTGCAAAATAACATAACATATGCAATTGTCAAAGCTCGCAGCTCAATCCATCAACAGAGTAAATGCCTAATATTTTGTCTTCGCGTCAGCTGGAGAAGACAAAAGCAGCGTCGCCGAAGTTGACTGGTGGCGAGGAGACAAAAGTAACTCCAGTGAAGGCGCGTCTGATCAAAGAAGACATTTAGCTCGCAGCCTGTAATCACGGACGTCCCCGCTCTTTATTCAGATTAATTGCGTCCCTCGTGCTAATTTCAAGCTTATTAAGTGCGCCGCGTTAATGTCATCGGCCTTAATGTGAAGAGCGTGGTAAACGTCGATCCTTACACAACGCGTGAAGTCGTCTGCGCGAGTGACAGATGCTTGAGCGATGCCTCATTTAAGCAACATCGCTCTGGTCTAACTCACCGAAGGAAAGCCCGGTCACACACTACACACTTTATATGTTCAAATGTAGCCCAGGTCATGGTGATATTGTACCTTTTTGTTCAGTATCTGATAAAAACAAACTATGAACCACCTGGAAATATTTAAGATAAAAATATCATTGTGTCTCTCTTAGTCAAATCAGCCTCTGGAATGAATCAGACTGTCAAAATCCAAAATCCAAACTAGTCCAAATCTACTCAATCTCAGCCAGCCCTCGAGTTAAAATAATTAAAAGGTAAAATTCAAACCCAGAATAGAGAGGAGGGCCGGACTGCCCACACTGGTATACCAAATACTCATTATTGCAAAGCAAAACACATTCCTTCAACAGAATAAAGAAGACCAGTACAAATAAAATAGTGTCAAACAAAATCGTAATTGTTCTCGTAGTTTTAGTTTAGTTCTAGTTTATTTATCAAGGACAGTGCACAAAAAACCTTATCCTATACAAAAGAAGAGAGATGCTTGTGCCAGGTTGTAGCAAAGTTGCTAATTTCCACCTGGAGTCCCTGGACAGGTTGTTGTTAATAAAGATGGCATACATGCCAATAAAATACATATTTACATACAAAAGTGATTAGATCATTCCCTCACTCTGTCATGCATTTCATAAAATTTGATGCACTTCATCCAGACACTATTCACATTATTTACACTGATATAAAGACAGGCCTATTCAACTTAAGGCCCGGGTGCCAAATCGGCCCTCCGAGAATCTGATCCGGTCCTCAAATCACTTTCCTAATCTTACAAAGCACTAGTTATCTTGATATTATTGTATTTTTACTGTCTGAAAATAAGATTTGTGTTTTTTTTGTCAATTCCAGTTGTATTTATTATTAGATTCAAGTAATAAATTATCTTTTTTATATTTTTAGCAAAACAATCCACTTTTTTCTTGTTGTATTGGCAAATCTTATTTGCAGACAGTTAAAATACGCCCAAATAAACCTAATTCTAAACCTTAATCACTAAATATTCAGTGTATACTTTGTTGTGTTATGGCCCAGAAGCCATGGTCCTCGGTAAAATCTGGCCCTCTGGAAAATCTAGTTGAATAGCCCTGCACTAGGGAGATCATTGATATAGATGCTAAAGAGCAGGGGTCCAAGAATAGACCCCTGGAGTACACCCATAGAGGTTGCTCTAAATGGGGACAGAGATGGGGACAAACACACTGACGTCTGTCACTTAAATAAGTGACAACGTCAAGTTAAATTGGTAAAATAGCCTCTTTTTATGGCTTCAACTTTAATCTCAGAAAAAAATATAAAAATATAATAATACAAATTATATATGTTTCTTAAACTTCAATTTTATTTTCATGAAATTATTAGAAAATCTCAAAATGAAAATTTTATATATACTGTATTTTATGTCGGTGGCCTCTTCTGTTTATGGTGCATCAAAAAAAAAAAAAATCGCAAAAGATCCTACACTCCTCTAGTGTGCAGGAAGCTTTAGTAACATGTAAACTGGAGCATTAGTTTATCCTGGTTTTCTCTGAGCGGATGTGAACACCTTACCCAGATTAAAAAAACAAACAACAATTACGAATTGTTATCCTCTGGTGTTGCGCAAAGAGAATGTGGGAAACTGCAATGAATAGTAATAATCTAGACTCGTGTTACAATGTATGAAAATATAGTGTGACATTGAACATGGACAAACCCATTCACGAGAGAAAGAAAAGTCATCCAACGTACAGCACCAAACAGCCTTTTACCAGGTCACTGACGGAGGTGACAAAAGAAACGCAGTGGATTGTGGGAACTGTTTAGTGTGGATTCCCCAGGCTCTTTCAGACGCAGCGGCGCTGGGCTATTCACACGAGTTAACCAATTCTACATCATCACACCGGACTGTCATGTTGTCAGAACCTAAACAGGGAAATGATTGATGTTTTATGTTCTGTGTATATAATGTAGATTGTTACAAGAGAACTGGTTAAATTGTATTTTGTGGACGTTCGTACACCTCAAATAACCCACTGACTCACATGAAGAACTGCTGAAAAGACACAAATGATGACATTAACAGAAATTTCTTTCTAACTGTTTTCATGTAATTTCACAGTAATGATATTCAAAATCTGCAAAAAAATGTATTGTGTTTCATTGCATAGCCTTGTTAATCCCAACTAATCATAACCCGGCCAGTCAGATGGTTTATCTCGCGATAAAACACAAGATAAACCATCTGGTCTTCCAGCCGCCCTATTGTTTTGAGAGTCCAAAATGGCGGAGTTTCGGCCCAATCACATACAGCAGTGTGGTTTTGAGGCCTAATCACATTGTAGGGGGCTGGCTAACATGGGCTGTTAGCCCGCCCTGCTACATGAGTCTGATTCAAGTTAAACAAAGATGGCTGCTCCCGTGGATGTTCGTGTTTCCGTTGCTTTTGATGCGGTTTTGGCAAAAATACGGAGCAATTTCTTTTTGAAAGAAGAGCAGTATATGTGACACTTGTTCTTCCATGCGGACGTTGGATACACCACTACGAGTTGTTGCTGTGATTGGCTAAACACAAATAAGGTACTCCCCACCAAGGGTGGACTGACATACGGGGATATTCCCGGTGGGCCGGTGGTTATTGGGCCGATGGGCCAAAAAGTGAGAAGTTGGCCGCAGCCGCCGTACACACGCCAGACCCGGCTGAAACGCTTACACAGCCACGGGCCGGGCCGTGTCTCTCTCTCTCTCTCTCTCTCTCTCTCTCTCTCTCTCTCGTCTTTAAGTTGACAAAAGTGTGTCGGACAGGCCGACACACAACATCAACCGGCCCAGACCGTGGGCTCATTTCAGTGCAATCATCGGGGCCCGCTGCTGTCTGCTATTGCTACTAGCAGCACGAGCGAGGTTAGTAACAGTAAACTAATGCATGCACGGGACTTATTGGGTTTATTGATGTAGCCTGTGTTATAATCAGGGTTTGTTTGGAATTAAAGGGCTATATTAAACTAAGAACATAAATATATTTTCGACTTGCTAAGGGATTAAAAAAAAATAAACAAATACGTTTTTAGGAAAAAATAAAATAAGTCTTGGTGTAACCAATACCAACGTAAACCCACATGAGGTTCCAGTTGGAGAAGTGTGGTAGTTGGGGGATGAACTAACTCCCTCTTGTATAAGAACCCACAAACAAACGGAGCAAACAAACATTCGCTTTGGCTCAATGTGTTTGTCGGCCGACCGCCGCGCAGGATAATAATTGGCTTGGTTATCGTTTGTCATGTGGGCCGGTCTGTTACAAATCCCCGGGCCACTTTTTTCTCCCAGTCCGCCACTGGGCCTCACACCCAATCAGCTCAAGGTTCAAGGTTCAAGGTTTCTTTATTTGTCTCCCGAGGGAGAAATTTTTCTTGGACCAAAAGGGGCTGCTGCACACACCAAAGACACAGTGCCACAAAAAAACATACAAACAAAAAAAAACAAACAAAACAAAAACAAGATGCAATACATCCCTCCTCACATTCTTACATCATTTTTGATTTAACAGTTTTACTGAAACCGGTACAAACGAATGCTTGTATCTGTTATTTCGACACAGTGGTACCCTGTACCTCCTCCCTGAGCTCAATAGCTCATATTCAGGGTACAACACATGTGTGAGGTCTAAGAGGATGTTCCTGGTCTGTCTCCTCATGGACTGTTCATAAAGTTCCTGAGGGCTCAAAGGGACAGCACTGCCCATAATTTTCCCAGCTGTTCGAACCAGATTAAAAATTTGACTTTTTGATTTGACAAGTAAGTTTCCAAACCAGCTGGTGATTCCATATCTGAGAACTGACTCAATGGATGCTCTATAGAAAATGAGCATGATGTTTCGACATACACCAAACAGTCGGAGTCTACGCAGGAAGTGGAGGCGCTGATGTATTCTGCTACAGACAGAGGTCACCTGTGTATGCCAGCTCAGATCTCTGTCAATGTGGACTCCCAGATATTTAAAGGAGCTCACCTGCTCTATCTCATGACCATGAATGGTCACCTGGCCATGGTCACCAGCTGATCTGGGGTCAATCACCATTTCTACTGTCTTACATGTATTGATCTGCAGTTTGTGTGAATCACACCAGGTCACAAGCTTCTCTACAGCAGCACTATGGAGCTTCAAATTTGATGTCTTTGTCAACAAGCTCAGCAAAACAGTATCATCGGAAAATTTCAATATGTATTGCATGATTCAGAACTAACACAATCATTGGTGTAAAATGTAAACAGAAATGGAGAACTAACTGCACCCTGCGGCGCACCAGTGCTGCACATGGTTGTGTTAGACAAAACAGAGTTAAACTTAACCTGTTGTGGCCTATTTGACAGAAAAGAATAGTACCACCGTATCAGAAATGGATTTGCTTTTGCGTGTACCAACTTACTAAGGAGGATGTGTGGCTGTATTAAATTAAAAGCAGAACTAAAATCGATGAAGAGAAGCCTAGCATAGGTGGCAGGATGTTCAAGGTGTTTAGAATAAGATGCATCAGTGTTGCAATGGCATCATTTGTGCTACGCTTCTTTACATATGCAAACTGATATGTGTCAAGAAGTGGTTCCACCTGTGAACGCAGCTTTTCTAACATTAGCTTTTCAAAACATTTAAAGACATTTGAGGTTAAAGTCACTGGCCTGTAATCATTGTCCACTTGAGGGCTCACTTTTTTAGGTACTGGGATTATGGTGGATTTTTTCCACAGTACTGGCACAGTGTAGGTGTCTATGGAGAGCTGAAATAGCTTGTGCCAAACAAGTGAGAGCTCATCTGCAAATGTTTTTAGGAAAAAAAGCAGACATGTTATCTGGACCAGTAGCTTTGTTTGCATGGATGGTTTTAAAGACTTTTGTAACAGCATTAGAGTCAATTAAAATTCTGTCTCGGTTTAAGTCACATATTACACTGTCCAGAGCTTCATTACATTTACTCCTATTATCTGTATCAAAGCGCATGTAAAAGGCATTTAATTCATTGGCCCTGGCCATTTCATTCTGAGCCCACAGTGGTTTTCTCTTTGTGTCCATGTTTGTCATTTGTCTTATAGAATTCCACAGTTTTTTCTTGTGTTAGATGTGGACAGGTGCTGCTCAGCCTGTACCTTGTATCGACTCCTAGAGGCTCGTAGTTGGAAATTTAGGTCTTTTTGAGCCGCTCTAACACCTAAGGAGTCTCCAGCCCTATGGGCAGCGCTCTTCCTCCTTAGGCATTCTTTGACACTCCCAGTAATGTACGGTTTGTTGTTAGGATACCGTTTTGTAGTAACTTGGGGATAATGGAGTCAACGCAAAATAAGATGTAGTCTGTAATCGACTCTGCAGCATTGTTTATGTCCCCATCCTCCAAGAAGATGTCCCAATCTGTCCAGAGGAAGCATCCTTTAAGCTCCTCCTTTTTGTCATTACTCCACACCTTGACAGTTTTTACTTCAGGTTTGCAAGATTTAAAAACAGATCGGTAAGTGGGAAGCAGATGTATAATATTATGGTCAGAGTTCCCTAATGGAGCTCTGGCTTTAGCTGTGTAGGCGTTTCTTATATTGCCATAGCACTTGTCCAGTATATTTCTGCTCCTAGTGCTGCACTTTACGTACTGGTGAAAGCCTGGCAGAGTTTTTGCCATGCAGCAGTGGTTAAAATCACCGAGTAGCAACACTGGCGCGTCAGGTTTATTTTGGAGATGGCGATGTATACAGTCTGCAATCTGATTGGCTGCTCTGCCGGCGTTTGCGCTTGGTGGGATGTAAACGAGACACACAAATATATTGGTAAACTCCCGCGGAAGGTAATACGGTCGTAGCGTTACGCACAACAGTTCCAAATCCGGGTTACATATTTTATCTCGAACTGCTATATTACGGCACCAACTGTCTCTGATGTACATACACACGCCCCCTCCTTTGCTTTTCCCGGAGCTCGCGTCTCTGTCTAGGCGAACGTGAGTGAAGCCGTCGATTTGGATAAAGTTATCTGGGACATCCGCCCCGAACCATGTTTCAGTAAAAGCCATTAATCCAGACACTCGAAACTCGTAGCAGGCTCCTACCTGCTGGCGCAGATCGTCCAGTTTGTTTTTGAGAGCGCGGGTGTTGGAGAGTATTACAGGTGGCAGCGGTAGTTTGTTTGCACTCCGAATGCGGTGCCTGATGCCGCCTCTCCGTCCTCTCTTCCTAACTTCCTTCCTCTGCCGGTCGCTGGGTCTTGTAACAGCTCCACGGCACGTTGTTAAGCAGGCCGGGCAAAACTGGTGCCCCGACATGCCGTAGTCCCATAAGTTCAGATGAACTGTAAGTTAGCTGTCCATTGCCCACGGATTTACCACCGACACAGAGGATCCTCTCTGACAGGATGAGCCACAACAGCGCCACAGGTAAGAGTCCTCTTGCTCTCATACCAGTTCCTTTCGTGCCACATCCACAAGTTCCACTCAGTAGATGTATTGCTCCCAGAGTCCATCCCATATTAGGATCCAAAATCCCGAACACCACAACCAAACAAACAAAGTGCAGCAGGAGCCCACGTCCGTGTTGCCAGCAGAGCAGCGCCATCTTGGATTGCTCGAAGTATTTCACTAAACGCCCCACCTTTTCTCGAATGCTCTCAGCGAGTAAAGTGTCAGATGTATATAGTGAGAACTCAGATAGGAGTTAAACACATATCCATCTAGAGTGAGCCAGGTTAAACTAATCACATTATTTTCTTAAATTTGATACTTTTTGAGACATTTATGAATGAGCCCTATATTCATTAGAGTCTTTTTTAATGAGCAAATCTACAATTAGCTTAAATAAGCCTAATATTTTATACTGAATGCTTTAGGATTTATCCTGCTTGAAATGAGATCAAAATTCCTTATGGTTTTTTTTGTGTTTTTTTTTTTCAGAAATCCCAAATTTCAAGACTAACAGATAAAGTCTATCTTTATAAACTTGCTGTATGCTCCTAAACATCAAGGTTAAAAAAGTGTTGCCTAGTAGTGCACTGTAAGGGCTGTGTGAAGACTTCTCTAAGCAGATTTTTGCAACGAGAATGAATACAGGAACACAAGTCCAGCAATATTTTTGATGAGAACAAGGCTAAAAGCTTAAAAAAGCACATTTTGTATAACATGTGTCCTTCAGTTCAGGCACAAAGCTTTGAATTAACATACCGCTGACTTCCTTTAAAACAAACTTGTGAAGCATTTGTAACACCCAGCAGAAGAAACAGGAGCCGGGGACTCATTACAACCATCATGAGTCTAAATGATCCCAGTGAGAGAGAGCAAAAGTGCAAACCGAGCAAAAAGACAGCTGCTGGAACCACCTCAGTCAAGAACGGGACACCACAGCCGGAGCAGGAGGCGGGGTTTATGTACTGACTGTGGCGCTTGTGGAAGTTGTGTTCAGACCAAGACCATATCAAACTCAAACATGTTCCTGACTCAAGGTTCAAAATCAGCTTCAGGCTCAAAGAAACCAAACTGTCAATGCAAATGAGAGAGTCATGTGAGGCTCATTCTGTGTTGTGATTGGATAATCCTCTTGAGAACCAAAACAACCAAATGTAAGCGTCAACAAATGAACATCATGTCTATTAATTTTTACCTGAGAATAAGTCAGATTTACAATGACTTTCAGTAAAACCAGTACAATCAATTGTTTCTGTGACGCAGATGAAACAAAGCAGCTGATTGGTTCTTGGTTCTTCAATTGCCTCGCATTAAAATTCGTCATGTTTTTCAGTTCCACATGATATTTTTTTTTTTCATTTTTTTTTTTGTCGTGAGCAGCCATGTTGGTTTTCATGCGGGAGACAACGCTTGTCCCTGATTGGCTAATTAATCTGTCAATCACACCCACCGAAACTGTCTATATTTCCAGGCAACATGGTTTCTATCAGTTTTGACCTCAGGCCTGAAAACACATTTTTAAAGTTCTTTTACTGGTTGTTAAGTGTCTTAATGGTCTTGTGCCTTCTTATCTTTCAGAACTGCTTTTATCTTATGAACCCTCGCGGACCCTGCGCTCCTCCGGCAGCAGGCTCTTGGTCATCCCCAAAGTCAGGACACACACTCATGGCCTTTCCAGTTTTACGGCCCCCGTCTATGGAACAGTCTGCCGGAGGACCTCAGGGCCGCAGAGAACATCCAGGTTTTTAAGAGCAGGCTCAAGACCCATCTTTTTAGCTTAGCTTTTGATTAAGATTTATTACTTTAGTTTTACCTTGTATTAATTTATTTATTTAGGCTTAGGCTGGCTATTGACCATACATTATGTCCATGCTTTTATTTATGTATTTATTTACCTATTTATCTTTAACCTATTTTATCACTTTTAGCAAATCTAGCCTCTACACCAGGAGCTGTGGTTGGCTGTGGCTGTTGGGCTCTGGCTCATGGGCCCTGGAGGTTTGGTCTTGACCTCATCTCTTCTCTGGGCCCTGGGCCATTGTCTTGTGGCTGCAGGCGACTCTGCTTCTGGTGCAGACAGCTCCTCTGATGATGCTGCCTTCAATCCATCTGTACCCAGCCAATGTACTTATGCAAATGTAGCAAAATGTATTTTAGTGTTTGTGGAAATGTGTGTGGGCTTGTGTGTGTGGATGGGAATAGGGGTGGGGGGTATCTATTGTGGGGTGTCTGGGGATGGGGACGGCGGAGGGTGGGAGGCATGTGGGATTGTTTTTAATGCACTGTAAAGCACTTTGTGTTACATGTATGTATGAAAAGCGCTTTATAAATCAAGTTTGATTGGTTGATTGACATGAATACTGTTGAATAAGTATATGAGCTCACAGATCACAAAATCTGTTGTTGAATAATTCTTTAAGTAGTAAACAAACTACATATAATCTGTACCTAAAAGAAAAAAAAAAACATAATACAGTCCTTTTTTGACAAGTTTTCACATTATATTGAATCTTTAGATGTGTGATCATTAGTCTTAAATAATAGGGAGCACTGGGTTTTTTCCATGATCTCACTTTACGAGATCATCACATTCTACGACATGAGCACAACCTATTTTCACCAATGACAATCTCTTTTCTCTTGGATGAGAAATAAAATACACCCATATTTCCTTTTTTTCTTTCCATTTATTGTGTCTCCATCATTTTAATGGAATGTTCTAATCCCAAGCGTCATGAACTCCTATTGTCGTGTTTGTTGGAAAAATCAATATCAAAGCTGAGCCTGAACGGAAGGTTAGAGCACCGCAGGCTGTGAGCTTAGAAATTCTGATCACTTCCAAACATCCGCTTAAAAAAGCGAGAGAAAATGCCTCTCAAGTACATTCCCAGTCTTTAAGTACACACGTTACAAGTCTCTATGGAGATAAGTCAGAGTCTCTAAGTACGCATGTTAGTGTCTCTAATGACTGACGATCGATGATGACGTCATTAACAAAAACAAAGATCCAAAGGCGCGATGATCTTGCTTGGGCGATTGTCAGAAGCAGCTTACTAATACTGACCATATTTGCCCTGTAATAAAGCTGAACCCAGGCTCTTTGATTTTACAAAAAAGAAAAAAAAAACATAACTAAGTAAGCCTGTGCGAAGAGCGGAGGCTCTTGCTCTGACTGCAGCAGCTTGAATACAGCTGAAATAAGTTGGTCCACACACACCCTGAGCTGTGGGACTTTTGATCGGTGCGTTTTAAACAGTGAAGGAAATACAAGTCCACGTGAAGCCCTGGTACCATACACGTATGCCCTGCTACAGACCAGTCTTTTCCTCTGGTCCCCTTCTCTTACAAACTGCGCTGTAAACGTCGCAAGAGCAAAGAACAGTGTGGATCTACAGAGTCGGATCCAGGCGGATGATGTGCGCTTGGAAACGGCTGGAAAAAATGCAGTGGTGCGAACGTCCCAGCGCCTTGAGCCCGGGTATACGATGTGTTCCAGCGTCTGTGCGCTCGGCTAGTACACAAAGCTTTTGGGGACGGACAGTCTGCGTGCTATTGGGTCCGAGTCGGGGTCACGCTCTGTAGGTTGGCTTAAACTTTTTCGACTAGTCAACTACCTCTCAAAGTAGTCCTACGTGACCTTTCTAATCAATTAGTCGGCCAGTCTAATCCAAGTTTAAGTCTCTAAGGTCCAGTTCTAAGGGCACAATTCAGAAAAAAACTCTAAAACCAGGGATGTAAGCAGAGATGAATGTCTGCGTTTTAGAAGCCGCAGGGTTCCTGAATATCTGAACATGTTTTGACAGATCTCGATAAAGATATTTGGACGATCTTCTGTCAGTCCAATATAAACTTGTTAATACCTTCAAATTTGTTTCTACGCTGGAAAAAAAAGGACAAACTTACACGCATAAAGAAGTTTGTAATTTGAGCGTGTTTTGGCTTTGTTAATGAAATAAACATTTGCCAACAGAATAAGTAATTTTATTCTTTATCTCAAGAAGTGTATTGATGATTTGTAATCATTCAAATGTTTAAATGATGTAAAATGATTTGTAAAAAGAGGGTTAAAAAGGTTGATGTGTCACAGACTGCTTTCTATTTGGGTAGGATAGGGTCTATAGATACCAACCCAACACAGAACTGCAATAAGATCATCAGTAACTGTAAATGGACTTGGAACTGAAAGACAGTTTACCAGTGAACAAGGATTGCCCAGACCGGACTCTAAGATGAAATACATTTTTTTTCATCCTTTGCTTCTTTGGGGGAAGTATGCAAGCACGCAGGGTTTAGATCGCAAAAAGTCTTATTTTTGTAATTTCTGTGTTTTCCGTTTTGATCAATATTATTCTAATTTGAATCTTTTGAGTTGGTTGTTTTTCTAAAAACAAGGATTACAGTTTGGGGATCAGTGTTGGGAGTAACGGCGTTTAAGTATAACAGCGTTAGTAACGGCTTTATTTTGATGAGTAACGTGTAATCTAATAATTACTTTTCCGTCAGTGTTAACGTTGTTATAGTTACTGTCAAGGTAACACGGCTCGTTATTTCACTGTGATCAGAGCTGCTGTCGTCTCATTCAGAGACTCATGAGAGCAGCTGATGAGTTTGTTTTGGGAACTAAAAGAAGCTAGAGCTGGAGAAGAGGTACTGATTGGCTTAAATGGCAATAGTAACCAATCAGAAGCAGCGTTGGGCGGGTGTTTCAGACATTTTTATTGGTTGAGCGCGACACAAGTTTCCTTCGCTCACTTTCCAAAACACGATGAGGAAATCTACTCAAACTAGTGCAGTTTCAAGGTGTTTTTTTGTTATTTTGCACAATTTTACCTACATGGAAATGAAAACAGGCGACAGTGCGAGTGCCACGTGCGTTTGGAGTTTACAGATGGACGCGTGTGTTTGGAGTTTATAGAGATTGAATCGCAAAGTCACAGTGGATACAGTAACTTTCTCTTCTAAGTGTCGCTAAATTCATCGGCTTTTTGGCAGCGGTTCACCTCTGTTTTGTGGAGTGGGGATGTTTATTATGTTCTAATGTCAGCGTGTGTTTGGTTCTTGTGCTGTCTGGGCTGTTTTTGCTGGACGAGGCAGGTTTGGCTTGCGTTGTTGTCGTGACAGTTCGTAGTGTCTGAAGGAGAAAACTGTTAACGCTGCTGCTGGTTGATTTAGATTTTCAGTGATATTGGCTATGGGATAGTAAAACGGATTTATTTATTTATTTTTTGTGAGTAAATTAGTGGTAATTACTTTGTAATTAGTTACTTTCATCACTCAGTAACTCAATTGCTTTTTTGGAGAAGTAACTAGTAACTATAACTAATTACTTTTTTGAAGGAACTTGCCCGACACTGCTGGGGATACATTTCTCCAATTCCATCATTTCATGTTGTGCTTGTTCCATTGGTTATCTTAGCTTAACCCAATCAAAATCTACTCAAAACATATACAAACATTCCTATTCCAGGTACATATTCCCATATTATCATAATTAAATAGTCATTTTTCCACATTGTCTAATTACCAGACAAATATTTACCAAATTAATTACAAAAGTGCAGCTATTTCGTATTAAAATATCATTTTTATTTAGTGAAGGTCTTTGAATTAATGTACAAATTCTGATATGAACTAGTCTCATCTATTCAAAAGTACACAGCGTAACATTTTGAGTGCATATCTGCTCTTTTTGTAGCATGTACTGTATTTAATGCATATCATAAAAACAACATTCACATACAGTATATATTGCCCAGCTCTTACAGAAAGTGAAGAAAGCTTTCTCTTGCTTGGAACATTGTGTATTAAAGCTCACACATTTCCTCTCTTTTCATCCATTGCGTCTCCATTATTGTTGCATTTTCTAATGGACTCTTTCAATCCCAAGCGTCATGAACTCCTATTGTCGTGTTTGTTGCAAAAATCAATACCAACGCTGATCCTGAACGGAACGTCGGAGCACCGCGGGCTGTGTACTTAAAAATTCCGATCACAAACATCCACTAAACAAGAGAGAGAGAAAATACCTTTTAGCTTTTGTTCTATTTTCAACGGCATTAGAACAGACGCGGCAGTGCTTCACCTGCGCCCCCTCCTCGCCTGGACTTTAATAACACGATGGCTTCTTTGGCAGAGCTGCTACATTTGGAAAGGCAGAGTTGATGAAGAGGTGTTCTAGCGGAGGTGGATTTGATGGAGGGCAGGATCCTGGTGAAAGATAAACATGAGTGAATGAGGCTCGCAAGAGAGAAGGGGGCTTTTCCTGGAGCAGTCGCTTGGGAACGGAGCCAAGCGCAATGAAGTCAAAAGAGAAGAAGAGTGGGTACGGGAATGATGACGGATGATCGCGCCGGGGTTGGGAATGCCGTGGACCGGAGGGGGTTGTACGTCCTGAGTCAGGTGTGAGAGAGTGTTTTGATGATTTGGGAGTTTACGTGGAGCTCTGTGACTTGAGGGAGATGAATAAAGTGATTAGTTTTACGTGAACGAAGTGCTTAATATACTGTATGTAGTGAGTCAGCATCAAGCTCTTAGGTTAGCAGGGCTTTTTAAAGTAGACACAATACACTTTTGATTCAGATCAGAGTTCGTTTGCCTGGATAGTCCGATTCGATTGGGTGATTGTGAACGTGTAAAGGAACTCTGATCAGATGCACGTGAGGCTCGGAATCACAACAATGTGTGAGATCGGTAACGAGGCAAATAAGTTTGCTAATGTAAACCAAAGCTCCTCATAGTGTTCTAAAGCAGAGGTTCTCAAACTTTTCAGCACCGGGGCACCCCTAAGAGTCCCTGCCCTAAGCCGAGGCACCCCTTACAATTTTTCATATATTTATTTTAAAGGGACCTATTGTGTTTTTTTTTTAATATTTAGTAAGAAATTAGAACATATGTAGATCAGTAATTTATCTTTTGTTCATTGTGAAACACAAAGTTGATCTAAAACAACTTGAAAATAGAAACAGCTCTACTGACTTCCTGTTCAAAACTACAGAACTGATAAGCCCCGCCTCTTCATTTTAAAATGTAACTGTATGAAGCAACAGACTTAAAATAACACATTATTTTTGTTGGAAAGTGACTATGGGACAGTTTTGAACCATATCTGCTTCACTTTGAGGATGAATCTTTTGAATTACAACAAGTAAATACAGACAAGTGTGTGTGTGTTGTGGGGGTGGTAGGTGAGAACGGGATTTCTAAGCACTTGAGCTGCAGCTGAAGAACAATACAAGATTACTCCAACATGTATGAATCAATTCAAATAGAACTTTGAGTAAACTAATGATGAAGGAAGGCCGTTATAACAAGGTTAAAACTTTGAAAATTGATTTTGACATACTAGGTCCCCTTTAAATAGGGTGTTTTTTTTGTTTGTTTTTTTACCTTTTTAAAACGTGCACAGCTTATTTAGATTGCATTGAAATTCGTAATAAAAACTTCCACCAAACACCACAGGAACATTTTATTAAATTCAATGTGATATTCTGTATTCTGAAATACGTATGTTTGATTATTTTTTCCTAATGCATGATGTCATTTTATTATTATTGAAAAGGTATAAAGCATGTTTAAAAAACATTTTAAAATCAGAAGCTGTCATGAGGCTCCAATCCCAAATCTAGGTCCGCCCCTGTAAACCAGCGTTCAAAAGCTGTAGTGTGTGACCGGAGTGGAGAAAATGCTGCTGTTCCACAAACTTTTGTCAGGACAGGACTTCTGTTTTGCAAATGCAAAAACTCCAAAGATCACTTTGTGCCGTTAGACGCCGCATCGAGTTTCAAATGTTTCTGAGTGAGGCGAAGAGCGCTCTGGGTGTTCGCAACTGCTGGTCTATTTGAAAGCCTTTATTTGAAAAATGTTATCAGACTCAACGATTTCCCGTGGCACCCCTGGACTCACGTCACGGCACCCTCTATATGCTGTCGATAGGTAACATTATCAAAAAGCATGGCATTGACCAGGGCGTAGCACCAAATTCTGGGCCCCAGGTACAAAGTTAGTGATGGGCCCCTAATACATGATCTTGTGTTTTAATTAATTAGCCCCTTCTCATGCGGGCCTTTTTTCCCTCACATGTCTGACTAAAATCGGTAAAAATTCAAACTAAAACTGTTCCTGATCCTTTGGAGCACAGGCAAATGGCTGGGGTCTTTTTAAAGCTGTATCCCTGTAGTTTTTGCTTCTGATTTCCAACAGGCTCATCAGAAGTGAGAACTTTCTCCAAGCAAAAGAAAAACAAATCTAAATTCCGCCTAAATTTTTTTTGGTAGATATAAGGATTGGTAAAGCTGGTGTTGAGCTCAGACATAAATGACACTAGATTTGGCAGATTTGGGGTTTTGACAATTCCTCTGTAAAAGCTGAAGGCAATTGAGGTAAAAATGAGTTTTAGGGACCCAAAATTACTCAAAAAAATTTAGGCGGAGCCAATACAAAAGTCCTATTAAAATTTTTGAATTTTTGAGGACTTTTTTTTATTTGGAGGCTTAGAGCTGAAATCTGAGTCTGGATCATCCCAGAATGGCTGATTTTGCTCTAAATAAAAAGGATACAATGGGATTTTTATATTTAACCTTTCCAGGTGCTTCATAGTATGCTTTTTTCAGACACTCAACAAAATTGAATTTTTAAAGAAAAAGTGGGAGGGCCCTTCGAAGGGCCCTCCGACTGTTAAGGGGTTAGTTGTCTCTCGTCATTTTTCTATTCATTTGGGTTTTATTTCTTTCTACAATATTCATACACAGCCAATTTATTTAATTTCTACAATCCACACATAAATATAATATAAATTAAATGCTTTTAATGCTACCTTTCAAGATTTTATTGCCACAAACGCCTACAAAAACAAGATATTTATGTGTTTTTGTGTCAAAACCATTGAGTTGGAACCGCTGCCTTCAGACGTGGAAAAAAATGAAATGTGTTTTAATCTTACTCCTTCTTCATTTTAGCTAACTTGTTTTAAGGTAACTAAATGAGGCCAAAATCACAAAATACTTGTGACATTTTGGATGTTTTATAATGAAGTTGTGACATTTATTGACAATATTCAAGTTAATATGCATATTTATAACTGATCATTTGTGTCAAACCCTGGATATTTGTTCACTGAAAACTGAAAACTCTTGCTCATAATATTATATTTGTAGCTGCTGTATTTGTTAAAATTTTAGCCAATTAATATTCCTCTTTTTTCAGCCATTTTCTTTAGCCGAAGTCTGTAGCCACGTTTTATAGGAGATGGAGCTCTCTGATATCACACATATTTACATTTAGAGGAACAATGTATCTCACAAACAAATGCTTTTGGGGCCTTTCCTGTCTGGGCCCCGGGGAAACTAGCTCCATTTACAGTCTACACTCAGCTGTACTTATCAATGAAACCAGATCAGACTGATCAAATAGAAAGACTCAGTGCCTGTGTGACGGATATAAAAACCTGGATGAGCCTTAATTACGTACTCCTTAATCCTGAAAAACAGAAGTGATTTTACTCGGCCCTAAACACCTGCGAGACTCTCTAACTGAGCAGATAATCACACTGGACAATGTCAGTGTAGCCTCCAGCTCGACTGTAAGAAACCTTGGAGTCTTATTTGACCAAGAGCTCTCATTCAAAGCACACATAAGCCAAGCTGGCAAAACTCAAGGTTACTTAACGTAACCCCGGTTCTTTGATAACAGAGTGAGGTGTTTCACTATGGGAATCGCCCTGGGCGTGACCATCCACGGAAGCTCCAATGGCACCACGTCTGTCTTTGACAGACAGGATGGCTGTATCAGGCTCCGCCCTCACCTATGATACTGCCATCCTCCTCCTACTTGGATCATTCTAAAGCGATTTCTTACCGCTTTGCAAGGAGGGCAATGAAGGTGAAACACCTCACTCTGTTATCAAAGAACCGGGGTTACGTTAAGTAACCTTGAGTTCTTTTTCTAACTTCGTTCGGTGTTTCACTATGGGAGATATGGCCCACTCCCGGATTGCAAATAAAGCTTCCGAAGCAGGTTACTGCGGTGCCAGACAGTGACCTCAAATGGAGCCAGACCCCTTGGTTCCAGGACTGCCTGAGCCAACGAAGGGCCAGAGACGTCCAGTCTGTAGAACCGTACAAAGGTATGCGGCGACGCCCAACTGGCTGCCGCGCATATGTCCTGTACCGAAATACCCCTAAAAAGGGCCCAGGAAGTAGCAACACCCCTGGTGGAGTGTGCCCTCAATCCCTGCGGAGGTGCTATGCCCTTGCAGGTGTAAGCCAAGGAAATGGCCTCAACAATCCAGTGAGAGAGCCTCTGACTGGACACGGGCTTTCCCATATGGGAAGACGCCAAGACACAAACAGCTGATCAGCCTTCCTAAGGCCAGCTGTCCTGTCAACATACACTCGTAGTGCCCGCACAGGGCAAAGGGAGTGAAGCTGCTGCTCCTCCGGGGAGGAGAAAGGCGGCGGATGAAAAGCTGCAATCTCCAAAGTGGGGCAGCTATAAGCTGGCTCCACCTTTGCATAAAGGCTGGATTAGGGCGCAAATGCACCTTAGACAGCCCAGGAGCAAACTGCATGCACGTTGGGCTAACAGAGAAAGCCTGAAGTTCACTGACACGCTTCGCAGATGTCAAAGCTAGGAGCAAAACTGTTTTCAAAGCAACATATTTCAAGGCCACAGCCTCCAAAGGCTCAAAGGGGTGATGGCAAAGGGCATCTAGCACAACTGACAAATCCCACAAGGGAACCAGGGGTTTCACCACTGGAAGCTTACGTCGTGCACCCTTCATAAAACGAGAGATCAAGGGGTGTTGACCTACTGTTTTGTCTCCAAAACCCACATGGCAGGCCGAAATGGCAGCCAAATAGACCTTAAGTGTTGAGAAAGCTCTACGCTTTTCAACCATCTGTTGCAGAAAACACAAGACCTCAGACACCGAACACTGAAAGGGAATGACGTGTCTGGCCTCACACCACTGCTCAAAATGCGCCATTTGCAATCATACAATGAGCGAGTGGACTTAGCCCTTGCACACTGAATAGTGTCAATAACAGGTGCAGGAAGACCGGCGGCATTTAAGTTCCACCTCTCACGGGCCAAGCCCAGAGTGCCACCCGGTCCGGGTGGGGATGGTAAATTTCCCCGCCCGCCTGAGATAGGAGGTCCCGTCTCAATGGAAGGGGCCAAGGTTCGTCCCACAGAAGCTGTACTATCTCCGCCATCCATGGTTTGGACAACCATCGAGGGGCAATCAAGATCAGCGATAGTCCCTGCTCCCTCACCCGAGCTAGAGTGGGTGAGATCAGACTGATCGGTGGGAACGCATAGAGTAGGACGCCTGGCCATGGATGGGCAAGCGCGTCCACCCCTAGCGGGGCGTTTCTGTCCGTCAAGGAGAAGAAGAGCGGACACTTTGCGTTTCCCTGCGAGGCGAAGAGATCTACGGCGGCTTGGCCGTATCTCTGCCACAGCTGTTCCACCACCTGAGGGTGGAGAACCCACTCTCCGTATAGGGGGTTCCCTCGTGACAGCAGGTCGGCCCCTCTGTTGAGGACACCTGGAACGTGCGTCGCTCGGAGAGACAGGAGCTTGGTACTGCTCCACAAAATGATTTTCTGAGCCAGTTTGTGCAGCCGTAATGAGCGGGTGCCACCTTGGCGGTTGATGTATGCAACAACAGTTGCATTGTCTGTTTTCACCAGAACATGTCGGCCCTGGAGAAACTGTAAGAAATGTCTCAGGCCGAGAAACACTGCCCAAAGCTCCAGCACATTGATGTGCATCTGGGCAAAACGTGGACTCCACGTCCCGTTCACAACTCTGCCGGACAGAGTGGCGCCCCACCCCCGCAGGGAGGCATCTGTGGTCAGAATGACCCTCTCTGACACAGCGCCTAGCGGGACGCCCACCATCAAGACGCGTGCATCGCGCCACTGTAGAAGCGCTGCGACGCACCGAGAATCCACCTTCACTCTGCGATAGAGGTGTCTCCTTGGGCACAAATGTAACGCTGTAATCCAGCGTTGAAAGTCTCTCATCATCATTAGACCCAAATGAACGACAGAAATCACTGACGCCATCAGACCAGCAAGGCGAAGGCACGTCCTGAACGTGACCATCGCGCCCTGATAAAACAGTGCAAGGCATTGAGTGAGAGAGAGCCGTCTCTCTGTTGTGAGAGTCACTCGATGAGAGATGGAGTCTAGGCTTAATCCTAGATACTCCGTATGTTGTGTGGGTTCTAACCGGCTCTTTGCACGGTTTATTCTGAACCCCAGAGCAGTGAGATGATTGAGCACTGTCAACGTGTCCCTCACTGCGCGTTCCCGTGAGTCGGAACAGATCAGGTAATCGTCTATGTAAGAGAAGATTCTGATCCCTGTGGCTCGCAGCGGAGCTAGTGCTGCTTCCACGCATTTGCTGAACACTCTCGGAGCTAGTGACAGCCCGAAGGAATGACCTGATACTCGTAAACTGTCTCCTTGTAAGAAAATCGGAGAAATTTCCTGTGCGCTGGGTGCACGGAAATGTGAAAATATGCATCCGAGAGATCGATTGTGGTGAACCAATCCTCTTTGCGAATCGAGCGACAGAGCACTTTGTGTGTCAGCATTCTGAATTTGAACCTCCGTAAATGTTTGTTTAAAACACGGAGGTCTAGTATGGGGCGTAACGCTGCCGACCCCTTCTTTGGGACCAGGAAATAGCGGGAATAAAAGCCCCGCTGATGATCGCTGCTTGGTACAATGCGTATAGCTTGTTTGTGTAAAAGAGATGTGATCTCGTCCTCTAGGACCAGAGCTGCATCTCCCCTGGCCGCAGAGACCAGCACCCCGTTGAAAGTGGGTGGTTTCACAGCAAACTGAAGCCTGTATCCCCGAGAAATAGTGGAGAGAATCCATGGATGCACTGCGCATGCGCGCCACTGCTCCACCTGCGAAGCGAGTGGACCCACAAAAATCCCCGGTGACGTCACTCCTCTGAGAGGAGCCGAGGCGTCTGCCAGAGAAAGAGCGTGAGCCCCCTCTTTGGCAAGAGCCGGGGAGTATTCAAATTTAATTGAATTGTTTTTTGTGTGTGAAAACTCGCCCTTAGCCCAAGGCCTGGATGCGAGTGTGAGCATTTATTGTCAAAACGCATGCTTTGTGACTGTGAGACAGGCTCATCCCCTGCAACAAGCGAGGGAGAGAGAACAAGAGAGAGCGCCTGGCAAACTGTCCAGGGCCTCTGAACTGAGTCTGGAACTCAACTCCACTTTCCTCTTTTTTAGCGGAGGGGACAATGAGAAGAGACTGCTAGGATGTGCGTTTCTTCTTCCCATCGCCGGGGGCAGAGGAGCGGTTTTTAGCCGCTGCTGCAGCATAGGAGTGTTTGCCCCATGGTTTGGAATTACCTGACCGCTGCTGCTGACCAGCTGCTGACCAGCTGTCTTTTGTGGTCCAGTGTTCGTCTTGAACACCCTGGGACCAGACTGCCAGTGGAGGTGCTTCTTTGTGCCTGCACGGGCGAGAAGGCTGCTGTTTACGAGGTAAACATAAGTTGAAGGCCTCACCCTCTTGTTTACGGAGGGTGCTTGTCTCCTTCATCTTTTCCAGCGCCGGCCCAAACAAACCCTTGGTGGGGTCATAAGCCGCATCCATGACATCAGCCTTCTGCGTGTCGGTCAGACCTGAGTGGTTAAGCCATAGACCCCTCTCACCTGCGACAGCAAGACCCATCACACGGCCGCAGCCCTGGACAGCTCCACGCGCAGAGCGTAGGATGAGGTCATTTACCACACAGATTTCATCCCAAAGGACTGGGTTGGGTGTGCCCGAGTCCAGTTGTTGGCCCATTTCCTCAAGAATCTCCCCTTGATAAGCGGACAGTAAAGTCACAGTGTTCAGCACGCATGCAGCCTGAGCTGCGTACTTATACGTGCGCTGGAAAATGGAGGACGTGACTCTCTCCATTTTGTTAGGCAGAGGAATGCTACTTGAGGCTGAGATGGCGCGGCGATTAGGGTGAAGGTGAAAAGCCACTGACGGTTCCACTGCTGGGGGTTCAGCCAACCCCAGTTCCTTCATTCCCTGTATTTCCAGTTTAGAGTAACCCTGAACTGGGAGTTTGCTCTTAAGCGGGTTGTCCCAGAACCGCCTCATCTCCTTCATGCATGCGGGTACAGCGGGAAGGAGCTGCTTGGGGGTGGCTGGGCAGGTGCGAGCCGCTTGCCATCATACAAGTCCCTTTCCCCTTCATCTGCG
This sequence comes from Mugilogobius chulae, assembly GCA_038363315.1. NCBI lineage: Eukaryota > Metazoa > Chordata > Actinopteri > Gobiiformes > Gobiidae > Mugilogobius > Mugilogobius chulae. The sequence goes on from CM076414.1 coordinate 8,244,588, forward strand.
CCTACAGCTGCGGGCCAGGGTATGTTAAGCCTGGCGGCAGCTCGTTTGCACACATCATACAGATTATTATCCACAGGGGATGTGGCACCGGACGCACTCGGGGTCTGGACTGGGCCGATGGAAATGTGGTGTCTTCCTCCACATCGTCCATATCCACAGCACCGAGGAAGTCAGAAGCGGCATCGTCGCCGTCTGCGCCCTCATCGCCTAGGTCCACTTCGAGGAGATCCTCGAATAGTGGCGGCATGTCAGCGGCTTCATCGTCCAAGATGTCTGCCCAAGCCTTAGCGGGCTGAGCCTGCTGAGTGATAGCTGTGGTTTTAGCGGTGGGTTCCCCTAGACATGGGTCGTGGGAGTTAGCCACCGCCACCCTGAGCCTCCTCTCCAAAATTTTCTCCGGCAGCGATGCACAGTGAGAGCAGGACTGACGGTCCGCTAGCGCTGTCTGGGCGTGTTTAGCACCCATACAGACAATGCACATCGGATGAGTATCCCTGCCCGAAATGGAAGCTCCGCATGACGCAGGGCACAGACGGGATGGAGTCTCTTTGGGCTTCGGGTCCGACCCTTTGGCGGGGGTAGAAGCCGACATGATGCCTGAGATAGAGAGTAGAGAACCAGGGTAAATGCAGTGCTAGTCGTAAGACTATGAACCAGCGCTCGGAGGTGAAACCGAGTTGTGCGGTCCAGGTGGAATCTGTTCGTCGTGACACGTTAACAGAATCACACACTGCTTATGATACCGTCAACAAATTAATGCCGACTGATCAGAAAAGGGCTAGCTGTAACGCGAAAGCCCAATATAAAGCTGGTTAGCAAGAGAATGCTAACTAGCGCAAACTGGTTATGGTACTGCCGAGACCGCCAACAACCAAATGTCGACAGACCCGGTGCAAAGCTACTGTAAAAAGGGCAGCACGCCTCTACGCGGTCGCTGCTCTAACAACAGTGTAAAGCTAGTAAAGTCCGCGAGAACTTACCCAGCGTACGAGCCAAAGCCGGCAACTGCGCTCGTCAACGATATCCTTTACGGCTCGTCTGTGAACAGTTAAACAGAAGCTAGCTGTATGGCACGAAAACGCTGAGGGAGCTAATGTTGTGGTTTCCACGCGGGAAGAAAGCGAGAATGATCCAAGTAGGAGGAGGATGGCAGTATCATAGGTGAGGGCGGAGCCTGATACAGCCATCCTGTCTGTCAAAGACAGACGTGGTGCCATTGGAGCTTCCGTGGATGGTCACGCCCAGGGCGATTCCCATAGTGAAACACCGAACGAAGTTAGAAAAAGAACTGCCTATTTTCTACTGCCTAAAAATGATGCTGAAAAACGAATCCATGCCTTTGTCACGTCGAGGTTAGACTACTGTAACTCCCTGCTTGCAGCGTGTCCTAAAGCTCAACAAAAAGTTTCAATTAGTTCAAAATGCAGCAGCAAGAGTACTAACAGGTACTAAAAACGAGAACACATTACCCCAGTACTAAAAGATCTTCACTGGCTTCCTGTTGAGTCTAGAGTCAAATTTAAAATTCTTCTTCTAACCTATAAGCTTTAAATGACTTGCCCCTTCTTATATCAAAGATCAAATAAATTCTTTTCATGGCACCTGGTGTTCCAGCGGTCTCTCATCCAAGTACTAACAGGCCCTATCTTGCTTAGCTTTGACAAACAGGTATGGTCATGCTTGTCAAAGCCTGTTTACACATGACTAGGATATGATGTCTATTCAATGCATTTCATGGCGTGTGAACTTAACAACGTGTCATTGATACGGCAGAAAAGGAACTTATACACGCAATTTACTTGTCGTGGTATAGACACGCTTTCTATGACAACCGTTATATCTACAAAACACAATCCTATAACTGAACTCTCATTGAAATCTCTGTTACAAAGTTAGAACTACTTCCCCACAGTCCGTCTATCATACTAGTTTACACCATAAAACAGATAATTGTTTCCACATTTGCTCTGATGTAAATGCTTTGGGCCTAATCCCCACCTCTGCCTGGAACGCTCTCTCTCTCTCGCTCTCTGAACCGCACGTCTGTTTGTTTGTGCTTACTTGCTTTCCCATTAAGGTGTTGAATAAGCGCGCGGGGAGGCTATCCGAGGGGGCTTCTGAAAACACATTTCCATCATGGCTACAGCGCACAAATGCACCGCTCCATTAATATTTAACAAATTGCCCTTCCAAAGCCTCTTTCTGTTAAAACAGCATCGGAAATGAAGGAGGAACTCAAGTGTCCCGGCAAACAGTTAAGGGCTTCATGAATATCCCGAGATGGATGAGGAGCGGTTTGAAGTGGAGCACGCGGCAGCACAGGGCACTTCACATTTCTGATTATATGTGTCAGCGGGAAACTATATGTAAAGAGCTCAGGACGAGTGCTTATGTGGCGGTTTGAACATCATCAGTAATCTTAATCAGCACAGTCAGTTTAGTCATAACATCACACAGTTATTCACTTTTTAGTCCACTTAAAAGTACAAAATGTGTGATGTCAAATGACCTAGAGAAGAGGTGCCCATTTTAGTTTCCTTGTTAAAGGGAAAATTCGGGGGTTTTGACATGAATCTGTATGGCATCCCTGTCACGGCCCCCGGAAAACCCGATCCATCCGGAAGCGTGATTAGAGAATGCACACATTGAAAATAATCATGTAAAAAGCTTGTTTTTTAATCTAAACAGTCTTTATTTGTGAATTATTTAACTGTTTATGAACAAATAACGATAAGTGTTGTTTGAGAAATCGCCAAAAATTTCACGTAAGGTCACGTGTGATGATGCGTTCAAGGGTTGAACGGAAAGATCAAACTCTTGTATTACACTAGAGAAACTGCTAAAAGGCAAATAACGGCTGTGGGTAAAGAATATAGGGCTTGTGAATGACGATAGTAGTATGTGTTTAAAAAGAAAAACAAAAAGCAGCCCTTAATTTCCATTTTATTTAGGCAAAAAGGGAACTTCCGGACGAATCGGGTCTTCCGTACGAAAGGGGCCAAGACAATCCCCATCACCAGTGTCGTGCAACCAAACTGTCTTACCCCGGACAGTGTCCAGTGAGCCCAGTTCCTGTCCGCTTTAGGTCCAGATGAAAGTAGTCCGGCAAGTTGCAAGGGTCATGGGAATAAAGACTTTTTCTTCTTAAAACAATATGTATTAAAAAGAGTGATACATGTGCAGACAAAACCGTTGTCCACAAAAAAGTCAGACCTCGTAATAACTTGGCACTTTTTTCTCAGCCTTCATATCACTGCGCGCTGCATCACTTTTCAGTTGTTTGGCGGTGTTTACATTCTCATGCAGGAGACGCGAACAAGCTAACTTGAGAGTGTGGTGCGGACTTGTGACTATCCAGGCTGTCCCAACAAAAATGTGGCTGTACAGAATGTACAGTGTAACATAAGTACGCAAAAAAGGCCTGAAATCGTGGTCAAAATACGCTGTTTTGTGTCTTGGGCTCATTCAATTGACAACTTCACGCGACTCAACAAGAACCTCCTGCGACCTATTCACGAGGTTAAGAACCAGTGCTGTAGGATCTAGAGGTTAAAATAACTGTTTCTGTCTTTGTCAGTTTGCACTTTATGGAGAATGATCGAAAAGACAAATGAGATAACTAGTCTGTGTTTAAGTCATTCAATCAGTCGTTATTTTAAATGGAACATTTTAGTCAAAAAATAGACTTGAACATAAGCATTATTTACTTGGATAATTTTGTAAGACTGAAATGGTGGTTTGCATCTTCATAAAAAAGCATGTTCATTCTGAGTTTTCCTGCTGAAATATTGATGCTGAAATAAATAAATAAATAAAAAATAGCTTAGTCAAAACAAACAAGCATATTTGAGAAAAGTGTAGCACAAGTTTGCCCGCAGGATACAAACATGAAGTTGCTGGTGTAGATTACACAAGTTGCTACTGTTTTGTGGGAAAATTGGAATTACAGTTCTGTCAGAGGAATCTCACATCAACATGCTCCAAACTTTTCTAAGAAAAAGGCTCTGTAACAACATTTGCCCAAAACAAAATGGACAAAAAACACAGAATTGTGGAAGAGGGAGACATAGGCTGTTCTCTGCACTCTAAGATATACAGTGTTAAATATTTTTTTTTAATTTTATAAAGTTATATTTTACAAGGAAGAGGCAGAGTTTATCAGGTCTGCAGTTTTAAATGGAAGTCAATGCTCATTCATGACACGTCTTACAACAAATTTGTTCTTAAGGGCTCTTACAACATTGCATACAAAATGTTCGAACGTAAAATTTCGCTAAAAAAATTACGAACACTAGAGCACTCATAAGAACAAAAAATCACTGTCAGATTTTATACTTATATAGTTTGGAACATTGCAATTCTACATGATTGTAGTAGTATTTTGCAAATTATGCATAAAAATAATTTAGAAACAAAAAAAAATCATTGTCAAAAAATTTCTCTTTTAATAAACCTGCAGCAGCTGTCCCAGCCCAAGCCTCTGTTCTAACCCCCAGAATCAAGACCTTGCCCCACCCCCCCCAGGCTACAGCGTAAAGGCTGTTAGGAAGGAATTTGGTCGTACGAACTCGTCATGAATCACACGTAATTTTGCAGCGGCTTCTTAAAGTGGAAGTTACGCACAATTTACGAAATTTCATGAATGAGGCCCTAGTTCTATTTCTAAGCATTTTGTGTTTAACATGAACCAATGAATTATTGATCTGCATTGAACGTTTCCCATAAAACCGTCACAGTCATATTGTTTTGTGCTCACAGTTTATATGGTGTCATGCCGAGCCAATCTTTTATTTACATGGAAACGCAGATAGACCAAAAATGCTGTAATTGGACCCAAGTCGCCGCCATTAGGCGACACTGGTAAGGCCACTCCAGATGACCTTACCCTGACCAAATGAAGCCTATAATAACTCGGTCATCAATAAAATGATGAAGGAAGTAACAAAGACCAGCGTGCGGGGAAAAGGAAGATGGCCTACAGTTGGCACAAACATTGGAGGACAGCTCACTTTTACCAGGCGCAGACACTTGGACAACTGTCCTGAGCGTTCACGCTTGAATAATACTTGTTGTGGAGCGCGTCAAACTTTCTTTTCTTCTGAACACACAATTTTCAATGGACAAATTGAATCAGCACCCGGAGAGGCTTTGGGAGATTTGTTTTGTGTCTTCTCTGCAATATGCGAGTAAGAAACACTGACACTGTTGGTAAGACTTTTTGAGAATGAAAGGTGCTTTGGCTGAAGAGACATTTTTGGTGACTGTGCAGGCTTCTTCTATGGTCTTAAAGTAGCGGCTACAGCATGCACAAATCAGTGACGTAACTGTCTTCATGGACAACGTTTTTTTCCTGTTTACACCATGGCGTATCCACTGAACCAGCCTTTTGAAGATAGTTTTGGGGTATCCAGAGGAATGCCGATTCAATGAACAGTATCTCGTTGTCGTGTAAAAGAGAAGACAATCTGACATAGAAACGTCTCAGATTCGTATAAACTGCTCCTTATAATTTGGTGCACCAATGATCACAGTCCGCCCTCTGCCACTCTCCTGCTTTACACAGACAGATTCACTAATATTCATTCATGAGCTCAAAGCAGACATGGCACAGTGATAGGATATTTATTTGGGGTTTTATAAATCCATAGGAAAGCATTGACAAGCTCTTTAGGTTTATCCTCAAATCACTACTCGACTAAGCAGGACTCAAGTGCAAGCCAAAGAATCCAATACACATCGATTTGAGCTGAAACTCTGCACTGATACTTGTGTGAGGTCAATAGTGGCCTCAGCACCATGACCGATTCGCCTTAACATCAGTCTAAAATGGAGAGAGTTGTGTTCACATGTTAGACTTTTGTGACAGATGAACAAGCCAAATAGTTTGAATAATATGAGGACATGAGCGTAGCATTAGCATTTAGCATTAGCCCCTTTTAGTTCCTAAAATAAACAGTAGCCTAAATACAGAGGGTTATGGTGATGTTATGGTAGGAGGTTGAGTTAGAAACATTAAACATATTTGATTATTAGTATATTAGAATGACAACTGCAACTAAAATCTGAGGAGATGGAGCTTGATTTGCATGTCTGAGCAAATGACGCAGTTTGTTACAGATCTACCTGTTTTTTGACCAAAAACCTAATATAGTTAGTTGATTATTGCTCGTCCCCTTGGTACCAGTCAAACCAGCGTTCTTCATCCACTAAACTTTCTTCCAGTGAGCAACACTGACAGACGGAACAGAGAGGTCGGAATGACCTGACGACAAACGGATGTTTTTTTTTTGTCTATAAAATGTAAGGCTCTGTGAATGACGTGAATTAACAGAGCTGTGATTAGACGTCAGTGTTGCCAGATCGGCAATAATTATCGTATTTGTATGATAATTTCACCCCCTGTACGATTAATAATCTAAGTCACTGTAAAACTCTATGTAAATTTAGTTAGTTAGTTAGTTAGTTATGTAGTTAGTTAGTTATTTATTGTCCCCGAGGAGAAATTGTCTTCACATTTGTACATTAACATAAACATAAGGAACGCCATTTTACAAACATTTAAACACCACATATATATGACATGACATAGACAAATGGTGACATAATTCAAGTGCATAATATGTCCAAAAGAAGGCGATGTACGATCATTTCGAAGCTCCTGGTATGGTCCACCTCAAAGACTGTACCAGGATCAGCAAACACTCAACACAGCGTTCACTTTTATGTATGTCTGGATTGATTTAGGATAATCTAAAGGGGTGTTTAGCTTATACAAATGGCCCTGGACCGAAATAGAAAACAGTTTGGATGTTTAGAATAATTTTTTAGCCAATTTTGAAGCTCTGGTACGATAATTCAACATTTCCCATCTGGCAACACTGATAGACGTAGGTTGAAGTATTGGGGGGTCGAAAGTAATGAGTTCAAATATTGGGGGGACATGACCCCCTATCCCCTCGTATTTTACGCTTGTGCTTCAAGCCACTGGAGCCATTCCCGTTGTGTTCTTGAAAAGTTATTATTGTAATTGATAATAAAACGTCCTTTTACATGCTTATTTCTCAGAACTCTGCTGACCGCTGTGGGATTTCTGCTACATTAAACCCAAGCTCAGTACTGGAACATGTCTCGAGGGGAGGCCCATAGATTTTGCAGGTGGATAAACAGTGTGTGAAGTTGAAGTACTGGACCTCTGTTTAGACTGTGGACCCGGCTCGTACTCTGCTCACACACACACTCTCATCCAGGCCCGGGCCGAATGAACGCAGCTGACAGCAGAGGTTACCTTGAGCAGGCCGCTGGACCGGGGGCTGTATGTCTTCATTTAGCTGCGTATCAGAGGATGCCCGGGAAAAAGGGAAAGTTATTTTCTGTGTCTGGCCCGGGGGGGAAAGAGAGGCTAACAATGGGCGGCCATGTTGATTCGCTCCAGGAATAGCTCTGGAGTTGTGTGTGCGTGTGCGAGGTTACTGGTGTTGTGATTATAGCCGACCTCGCATTAATCAGGACTTCACCGTACGCGGCTGGAGTACGCTGGATTATTTGGGTCAATGATTGGAGCAGAGGCTGAGCTGCACCGCGTTGGGGGGCAGGGGTTAGATACTCCTCTGAGGCCAGTAAACGTACGCTGGTTTTTACGGTACGGTTTTATGTCCGCTGTCCGTTGCATGTGACGTGTTGTTATTGAAAAGGGCGAATTCAATTATTATAAAAGCCCACACGTGCAGAGCTGTTCTACGTAAAGAACTTTATTGTGGACCTATCTTTATGTGCAGTACAAATATAATGACTGCAGAACGCTTGCGTCGTCATACTGTTCCAGCATGCACCAGCCAACTCAGCACTGGTAGGAAAAATGGCAGAGAATTTATATGGAAGTGTGTGGATGTATTTAACCCTTTAAAGCTTAACAGTAACCTGGCTAACACCACATTTTCTATCTTAAATTTCCTCTATTGAAAGTGTTCTGGGAAAGGTAATACTTTTTTATGAAATAGTCCGAGCTGATTGTGTGCCTACCTTACTTTGTGCTTAATCAATCACAGCAACAAATCACAATGATGTATCCTCTCTGCTCAGTATTTGATGTAAAACCAAGTCCGGATGATCAAAGATGGCTTTTGCTCAATGGCGTTCGTAGCTATCATGGGCGTTAGCTTTAGCCTTTTGCTAGCTGCGCTACAGACTATGGAACATGTGCATAGTCCATAATTCTTTGAGTGAGGAGCGGGACAAGCTCGAGCCGAGTGGATCCGAATGAAGCCGAAAGTCAAGCCTGACAGTTCTGACCAATCAGAGCAGACACAAAAACCTAGATAAAATTGCTGCAAAAGCCGACAGTTTGTAAAACTGTAGACGCTGCTTCTACCGAACTCAAGCATTTTTTGTTTGTATTGCGCTCTAGAGAAAAAATCCTTTCTAAAAAGCGAACACTGGGGCTGATTTACATTGACGACAAGTAACAATGTCCTATCCAGATAATATAATAGATCCATGGCTAAAACAGACTCTACCGCAGCAGAAACACAGCATTCACAGAGCTGCCATCTTTGTTTTGCTTTATTGTCGTCTTTGCTAAAAACCTGGTTGAACCTGTTCCCTGACCAGCCAGTTCTACACGCTTTGACAGACAACTTTACAAAGACGTGAGGGTCTGGAATTACTTTCCAAAAATGTTTGTAGTCAATCAAAAACAGTTGCGTAGATTTGTACCAGCCTTGAGAAACAGACGGAAAAAAAAAAAAAACTGTGGACATGGTGAAGCCAGTGAAACGCTGGTTAATAAAAACAAAAAAAGTTACTTCATTATCTAAGGGCCTGTTAAACTGTTATTCAAACAATTGATGTTTCTAATGCTGCGTTCAGACCGGACAGCGTTTAAGTGTCCAATTTTGCGTGTTAAAGTGAAATTGATAAAAGTAACTTTAAAAGAAGCAAGTTTTCGTCAAAGTATTCATATCTGTAACGCTCACAGACAGAGCTTTTTTGCCCTCATCCCATCACTGAGAAGAGGGCGTTTCCTTGAAGAACGTGATGAAATGTGCAAAGGGTCAGTCAATAAGGACAGATGTGTGTCAGCTACTTAGAGATTAATTAAAAACAATTGTGGTTCCCAACCTTTATTATTTCAACCCCAAAATAATAACTACAAACCATTCACAACTCTCACGCACAAAATGTAGGCTGCCCCTAAAGTGATTGATAAAGTCTTCTTAGTCATATACAGTATTTGATCTTTTATTGAACCGTTTTTCACTGGGTCATTCCATGATCCCGAGGTTTTTCCTGAGCAGAGCTTCTTCTCACCTATGATTTGAGTCAATAAGTACAGTTTGAGAGACAGAACTACAAAATGTCAATGTCAATACAAAGACTTCAGATAATTGTCCAAAGTCTCAGAAACAGCTTCAAAGAATTGAAGTGAGGACACTTTTAGTCAGACTGTGTTTTAGACAAAATAGCCCAGAATGATGAAGTGTTTTAATCCGAGTGGTTTTCAGCGTCCAAAACAAGCCTGTTCTTTATAGTTAGTGATGTTTGGAGGCTAATGTTAACTCTGAAAATGGGTTAGCGCAAAGTCATAGGATGATGAATAGTCTCTGTGACTTCTAAGAACAGGAGTAAAAGAATATTTTGTTGTTTAGTCGACGGTGCTGACACAGTGTGATTACAGTCTTACATTCAGCAGACTCGTTAAGTAATCAGCCAAATGCCAATGAGAGCTTTATACAATAAACAAACACAAGGCAAAGCTCATCTCGTCTCATGTATCTGATTGTCATTCTACTTTACATTTGAATTCGCAGTTGTGGCTTTCGAAATCAGAATCTTTTGCCAGATTAGCAAAGCTTCTTGCCTAATGAGAGAAGCAACAATTTAGGTCCTCAAACAATCTGAAACTACGAGAGAAATGTAATCATATATTACAGAATAAAGTGGTACATAACAGTGGTTCCCAATTTGTTTTGTTTTTTTTGTTCCAAGTATCGTACAAGCTTTGATTAACACCCGTTTTTCAGGATTTTTGGCAAGCACAAACTTGTAGAAGATGCTCAAAATTCTCCCAGACGCTTGCACACTGTCCTTCTTTTAATGCACCTCAGACATTACATACAAGCTTGTCAGAAAAAAAAAAAAAGAGGTTGAATTGATTTGGAGGAAGACAACAACTCAAAAGTGCTACTTCATATTGAGAGTAAAGATAACAATAAGAATAACTGCTAATTTTGACGATACATAAAAGGGTGGTAGAGTAAATATGGTAATGATGATTATATAAGTAATAATGATAATAAATATATAATACACAATCACTCTGTTGTAATACACACACATGTGCATACATGTTGTGTTTCCATCTGTCATGGGGACATTACATTGACTTACATTCATTTCATGGAGCCTTACCCTAACCTTAACCTTAGTGGCTACTTGCCTAAACTTAACCCAACCCTCACCTTAATCCTAACCTTAACCTTATTTGAACTTAAAACCATGTTGCTGATCTCATAATGTAGGATTTACATCATGGGGACCTGCTTTTTGTCCCCATAAGGAAGGCAGGTCCCCAGAAAGTGAGTGTGTATACAAATTTTGGTCCTCACAAAGTGATGAATACACGCTCATCCCCACACACACATCCAGACACCACTCACACACACCCACACATCCAGGCACGGACAAGCCACTCTCATTCCTTACTAATGATTGATATTATGTTATGTCTGTCTATCCTGGTAGTCTGTCATCTGTTGTTTGTTTTCACTGTTATTGTCGGTGATTTGGCTTTGTATGTATGTTTCTCTTTCTATCAATAAAGTAAAAAAAATAAAAAATTCTCCCAAATTATTCAAATTCACTTCAAATAACACTTAAAATTCCAGATGTAATCTTAAATTTTACCTTCAGGTTTTCAAGTCTGAAATCATTCCAAGCACCTCTCTGGTAAGTACCCTGGTTAGGAAAGTCTAAAATACACAATGTGCTTCTTTTTAGTTCAAAACAACTGCCTTCAGGACTGATGGATGATGAGATATATATTCAGAATTCTTGTCAGAAATTTGTATTTCATTGGGACCAAAACACTGCAGTAAAAAGAGGTTGAATGATCATCTCTAATAAGAACATCTAATACAGGGGTTCTCAAACTTTTTCAGACCAGAGACCCCATATCGGTTCAAAAATCTTCCAAGGATCCCTTATCACTTTTTGCTCTGGTATCACGTTAAAATTCGGAAATGAAAGCTAAGCTATGTATCAAATTTGAATAAATGGTTAATTTTTATTAGTTTGCTTGTTTCTATTCAAAGCTATCTATCTTTTCTATCCAAAATTCTATGTTTAGGATGTTAAATCATAAGAAGTTGTTATATGAAAAAAATTACCAATGTTTCAAAAAAATTTGGGGGACCCCTACACATGGTCCAGGGACCCCACTTTGAGAAGCACTGATCTAATAGACTCGTTCAGAGCCTACGTCATGAACGAGGCCCTTTGTGCAGCTTCACCATGACTTTCTGTTCAAAATGAGTAAGTCGAACTAAAGACACTAAACAGTTAGAAAAACTCAACAATGACTTCTAACAAGGCTCTGACCTCTGCTAATCTTTTCCATGGGTTTGCACCAGTTGACAGTCTTTATAACTCATTATTTCTGTGGGCTAATTAGCTAGCCGCTAAAGTCTGTGGGAACAATGAGGAATCACTATTAAAACAAATCCATTGCCTCAGAGTGATGGAAGTATAGAGGGATTTTTTGTTTATCATGGGCGATGCTCGCACCCCACCTGCAGAAAGAGCCTCCGCACATAGACACAAACAGTGGAAACAAGTCAAAAAAGCTCCGTTGTCAGCCAACGTCAAGAGTTTATTACTTTGCGAAAACAAAAGTTATGCTGCTAAGTTAACATTTATGGATGAAATTTGATCCTACGACCCTTAGAAGTTACTTTCAGGTAAGTGAGAAAAATGGCGAGAAAAACGCTGACTCAAGCTTCAGGAGACAGACGTCTGTCAGACCGGTTCATACCTGATGAAAGCAGCTGCTGTCGTCCCGTTTCGTTGTTTAATTCGAACAAGCTTCCCAATGTAAACAAATGGAGATGAGCTCTTTCTGCTTGACACACGTGCAGTAGGGCGGAGAGTGACGTCGACCGAAAATCCCACTATAAGCTCGAAGTCTTTCATACAAGAATATTCTGTAGAAATCAGCAAAAAATAAAGCCACAGGTGCAGTTTAAAGTGAGTCTAATTCTCCACTTTGTTGATAATTAATTAACACAACTTCCACAAAAGTCTTTGTCAATGTTGTAGTAACTCACCTTTTGTGCTTTTCTGCAACAGCAACAGGACCTCGGGTGAGTCAGGCGCATATAGGAAGGGTGGAGGAAAAGTTTGTTTGTACTAGAAGAATTTGCTCCTTAATGCAAAGTACAATGTCTTCAATACGATCGCTCCTAATTCCACCAGGCTCAAATAAAACAGAACAAAACTGACATTTAAAAAAACAACTGTTCATGCAAAAATGTACTTCTATGAATCCATGATTTTCATGATCATTATGTGTAAGATATGGTTTATATAATGGTAATTTGACTTCGATTAGTCCCAAATCTGATTCCATATCTATCTCTCTCGTGCAAAATCACAAAACAACAATAAGCGTGTGTTGTCCTCAGCCTCAGACGCTCGCTAAGCAGAGCAGTGGGAGCAGAAGACAGCCAAATGAAAGGTTATTACAGTTAAATACTGGCTGACACTCTGCGGGCTAATCCTCAGGGCGACCATTACCACAAACTAATAGGCACGCGAGTAATCACAGCCAAATTCATTGTTTTATCTGCGTCCCGAGAGCCTCCCGGACGGCCAATCATCCCGGGATCAGCGCAGTCATCGGAGCAGAAGTCCATAAAGCGCGCTAATGACTTTAAAGGTGCGCCGAGAAAGCTATTTATGCATCAACAAAGACTGAGAGCGTTTGGAGATGATTGAGGGGAAGATATAATGTGCTTTTTTATGCCTTTTTGAGTTTCCGCTGCGATCCGAACGAGCCTCTTGAAACGTTTCATAAATGATGTGGGATTTGAATGAGTTGGGAGGCACTTGTATCGATTTAAAGATTACCATAATCTGTGCGGATTGGGAAATAAGTACAAAATAATGTAAGTCATCGCTGGCTTTTGGGAAAACTAAGCTTTACATTGGCAGCAAACGACAATTGAAAGCAGCAGTCGGATTAGAACTAGAATGATGAATAATACTTGTTAAACAAAACAGACGTGGACGTTTTTAGCAATACTCACAGCTACACAAAAATAACTTTGTGAAACTTGAATCAGTTGAAATGAAAGCGTCTACTTTCATTTAACCCTCTGATGTATCGCGGTCACTACAGTGGACAGCTACTAAAAAGTATATTTCTCTTTAATTCATTGGGTTTTAAGGTGAAACAGCATATCAGCCTCTAGAGTGCTCTCTGCTGCCATAGTCTATTGAGGTCAAGTCAGTGGTCAGTCAGTGTAACTGCAGGTAAAGCACCTCCAAATCCAAGATGGCCGCTCACAGTCACCTCTGCCAACCACTGCTGACATACTGTATCTTGCCAGTCCTTCCATACCAGAGGAGCCCCACCGAAACAAAAAATATGATCATATACAGCAAGTGTCTAAGATGAATATTATCTGTTTGGAATAGGAGGTTTTTATGTTCAATATGTAGAAAATCACAATGAACCATGTGTCCACTGAAGTGGACATCATGCATCAACCAGTCTATTTTTAGCACAGGTAATATAATGGCTTCACAGGTCAGAATGATCAGATAACTGTGGAAGATGGACACATAGCACCTGATCCTACCTGAAAAAATATGAGGAAAGTCCAAAACAATGACTTTTGATGAAGACTTGCCTCTTTTTTAGAAAACTGGAAATTACAGAAATCTATGGGATTTCTTGTCTCCACACTCAGACACATGTTACCATGTTGTTTGATGATTTAGGAGCAACACCAACTTACTGTATGTTCTCCAGAAAAGAGAAAAACAAACTAGCAGTGACAGGAGAGGAAATGCAGATTCCTCAGCTCCTGTGTCTCTGTTCTTCTCCAGCAGACACTCATCATCACTGTTTTCAATACTCTTAATGCTGGAGTTTACGAACCTTTCTAGACTATTCTGTGGACAGTTTTATTCCCAAAAATGTTTGTCAAAGCATAAAAACAAACAAGGGTTTGCATATTTACAATAAAACAGAACTTCTAGAAATTAATAAATTTTTACCTTAAATTTATACTGTTTTATGTTGAGTGCTCAGGCGCATGTTCCACTGGATTGGACATGTAACTTCCTGAAAAAATAATATTTTTGGAAAAAAATCTAATTAACTTTTTTTTCATGTTCTGAGAAGAAGAAAAACACTTAAGAAAAAAATCTTGACCAAGGCTTCCATAATTCATGCATTAGAGGGTTAAAAAAGAATTGTTATTCTTCATTAATCCGATCTCTTTTCATAGACATTTGAAATTCCATGTTTTCATTAGATTTCAGCAAAACTTTTGAGAAAACGTCCTTTTTCTAAATCAAACTTCATGTTGTTTTTCTACTTTTTGGTGAAAGAATATGAGCAAATACAATGAAATAACATCTTTAGAATAAAAAAAAAAAAAAAAACTTGTTTATATGATTAAACTGATGAGGACGAGTGTCTTTTTCATCTTTAAACCAACAAAAGCTGTGTTCCAGACGTTTTCTACTTTCCGATGCAGATTCTATAGATTCAGCCTCTTTCATGGAGCAGAGATTATATTGAAGAAATCCAGTAGTTTGACTTCCTCTGACACTCGCTCACAGAAGACTCGCCGCATGTGTCGTTCTCCTCAGAGTCCTAGTCCAGTAGGATCGACTTTTCTTCAGTTTAAAGATCAAATATCTGCTCTAAACTTACTCAACTATGTTTTTAGTCCAACATGTTTTGTCTGTGATCTGTTTGAAAAGAAAGTCGGCCTCTAGAAGCAGCTGATCACATAAACCAGGGGTGCTCATAATTTTCCAGTTCGCGATCTAGTTGAGGCAAGGCCCAAAGATCTACCTATTGAGTTTTGTATTTTTTTTATCATTAATTTAAATTTCAAGATTTTGATAATTAATTAAACATTAGTTGTATAATACAAGAACTTAATTTGACTTGAATACATTCATTAGAACAATTTAACAATTAACATGTAGGATTTTTAAACTTGTAAAATAATCTGGAAGAAAAAATGTAGCTAATTATTCTGAAAATCAAAATCTAATTGTTTTCTAGTGGTTAACCTCATTCTAACCTCAAAAGTGTCTAATAAATCTGTTTTTTGTGATCACCATGGTAACGCTCAGGGGAGGGGCTTGAGACTTTGAGAAAGTCAGATTTGGTTCACATCAAAAACAAACTAAAAGTTTCCTGTCTGGTTTAGGGCGCTTGTATTTCACGGCTGTACAGCCACGTGGATCGTTTTGTGACTCCGTGGCCCTGTGGTCGGATGTGGAGCTGCAGCAGAACAGGCAACGTGCCAAAAGCAGAGCAGAAAAAAATGCATAGCACCTCAAAACCAAGCAGTCCCGCTGAAGCTTTCATAAAAAAGACTCGTGCTATTGTAATCACATGGATCATGTGTTCAGTGCATCGTACAAGAGACACATAACCAGGCAGGGTTTCGCGATCGACTCCTCCTCCTTCCGAGAGCTACCGGTATCTACATGTACTGTATTTCCTGATCATGTGACCTCCTCTGGGTCCTTGTGGTCACACTATTCCTCCCTCTGCTGGTGAATCTGTGAAACTGCATCATGTATTTGAGTCAGCACGTGCATCAGAGAGTCCTATATCACTGCAGAGAAAAAAAAGGTCTATGACGGATATTTACGTCATTGGCCAGGAAAGAGTTAAATAAAGAACCACATTTAGCATTTTAGTGAAGAAAGTTACACCATGAGGGACAGAAAATATATCTACTGTATTTTCCGGACTGTAAGTCGCGCTTTTTTTCATCGTCTGACAGGGGGTGTGACTTATACTCAGGTGTGACTTATCTATATAAAATAAATATGAATTTGTTAACAACTATTAATATTTTACTGGTCCCAACCGGACTCGAGCTCCTCCTGCTTCTCAAACGAGGGACAAATGCCGTTTCATTTGCTGCTGTTCCGTCAGTGAGACGTGACACTGTCACTCCAAGGTGCAGCTATTTGCGTAAGTGCGGAGCACGTGCGATGTACATTTATAAAACTGCAGACCTGGAGGCTGCAGTCTCACGAACCACACTGACGCTCAGGAGAGCGCGTAGGGCTCCATTCAACAAAAATAAAACTTTCCAAAGGAATGAATGATGAAGTGCTGCTGTTCTTGCACGAGAGGTGGAAATAGAGTTTGGGCAACAAAACAGGCAGTGGATTTAGCGGAAAGAGATGGAACTTGCTGCAGGTAAAAAGCTACACTTGAGTCACATCGCGATTGTTGAACGTCAAATGGACAAATGCTAATTGTAGATGATTTAGTGATAATATAGAAACTGATTAATGCAGAGTTTAGGCATGTTTTGATCTGCATCTTGTAGTTTTGCCTCATGCCAGTGGCCCTTGACCTCTGTCATATCAGAAAAAAGCTCAGACAGAAGCAGGATGCAAAACGTGTCCTGCGTCTGTTTATGGCGCCGGATTAGGTAAATTAATTTCCCCCAAAAACTGCGACCGACTTATACTTTGGTGTGACTTCTATACGTTTTTTCTACTAAATATGCATCTTGGGGCTTCTGCAACGTATACTCCGGAGCGACATATAGTCCGTACAATATGGTTTATGTGGCATTAAGCTTAAAACAGTGAACGAGGGTAGAGTTGAGTGTTTTCTCTCCTTCACAGACTGTTGACGCAGCACGTAGCTTAGTTTCACTTTATCTATTTTGATCAGACTGCTCCCCTCACATGCTCACTTCCTTGTCAGCACACACATCATGAGCACATCATGAACCGAATAAAACACATTTCAACTTTTGATGACATAGTTTAAGAATAACTTCCTTAACAGAAACTGATCAAAAGACAGCATACATACATCTTGAAATGATTGACATTGTATCTCATTGTATGTCAATAGTGAACATAAAAGGGCCTTGATGCATTGTTTTTAAGTACAGATAACTGACATCTTACTACATTTACATTAGGGCTTTTTCCCACTGAAGGAACTTTTTTCAGTTCCTAGTATTTTATTTATTTATTTTTTTAGCTCCATCCCCAATTAGGCACCTTCACACAGAGCAGGCACTGTGGACTCTTAAAGGATCCCTGACTATGAACATAAATATGTCTTAAATGCTAGTACAGGTCATGTTTACTAAAATAAATTACAAACAAATATATAACTGCTTACTATTTTTATAAAATCTGCATTGTTTTTGAGCCACTGGGAGCAGCCATATTGTCCAGACACAATGCATTCTGGGTTGATGATGTCAAATGGTTGCTTTTGGTTGTTGCCATGGTTACTCCTACCATAGTTGCTCCTTAGGATGTTACCTTGACAACCACCCGAAGACACAGACAACCATTTGATGTCATACCCAAAGCAAAATGGCGGCCTCCAAGTAATTTCTTTAACTACTATTTTAATAAAACTACAAATACTTCCAAAGTATTTGTCCTGTATTTATATAGAGTGATGAGATTAGAAGTGTTTTAGGATAAACATGTAATTATAGCCAGGGTTCGCTTTAAAGGCAGGGCTTTTCAACTAATTCTTGCTAAGGGCCAGATTTTTCATTAGGTCATAGTCACGGCCGGATAGTTCCACAACATATGACAGATGTTGCCAAAATTTGTATGATATTTCCATCTATTTCAGTGATGTTAGTCACTACTGCTCCAGCATCTGTTTGGCTTGAATTGCTCTGTAACTGTCGAAACTAGCCCTGAACCAGAATTAAACAAGGACTAAACGAGGACTAACCAAGTCTGAATAACTGGCATTAGGCTGCTAGCATCAGGTCTAAAACTAAAAAGCGACAGTACAACACCTGAAATAAACCTGTAAGCAAGAAATATACTATGCAGTCTTTGCAAACTTTGGAAGATGGAATAAGGGCCGGGTCAGATATAGGCATGATGGGACGATATTAAAATTTGCACTCACGATTATTGTGACCAAAATAATCACGATTAACGATATTATCACGATAATTTATTAACGTAAAAGTGCACATATTCAAAACCACTGAGATGTTTATTAGCACACAATATGTATGTGTTTGAACAATTACTTATTGTATTTTGGTCTGTTTACAAATGTTGAGCAAAAATCTACCAACTTTGTCTGAGTCATTAATTAACTTTACCACATGAACCTTTTCTTTGTTTAACCATAATACAGCTTCAACTGGGTTCATAGCAGCCAGATTTTAGATGCTCTTATGAAGTCACAGGTGAGCTCCTGCTGCTATAATTGTGATTATCGTCACGTACGATTATCACGATTATAAAAAACGCCACGATTATTTAATTGCGGCCCTTAATTATCGCGATTAACGATAACATCATATATCGTCCATCCCTAGTCAGATCTTTGGAGGGACAATTTTGACCGCGGACTAGGAATAGGCCTGTTTTATGGACTTTTTTAGCTCATGAACATGAAAGTACTAAGAACTACATCCCAACATTTGTCCAGTCCTTGTTAAGTCAGAAGAACTATCCTGTTCATCCGCAACAGTTCTGGAAGTCTTCTTAAGGATAAGACGATCTTTACCCAGCGCAGTCGGCTGTTCTTAACGTGATCTGTTGATCCTGGAGGCCGACTTTCCTTTCAAACAGATTACAGACAAACATGTTGGACTAAAAACATAGTTGAGTACATTTAGAGCAGATATTTGATCTTTAAACTGAAGAAAAGTCGATCCTACCGGACTAGGACTCTGAGGAGAACGACACATGCAGCGAGTCTAGAAACGTCCTCTTCTGTGAGCGAGTGAAAAGTGTCAGAGGAAGTCAAACTACTGGATTTCTTCAATCTAATCTCTGCTCCTTGAAAGAGACTGGATCTATAGAATCTGCATCAGAAAGTAGAAAACGTTTAGAACACAGCTTTTGTTGGTTTAAAGATGGAAAACACACTTGTCCTCATTTCTTTAATCATGCAAACCTTGTGTTTTTATCCTAAAGACATTATTTCATTAAAGTGGCTCAGATTCTTTCACCAAAAGTAGAACAGAGGAAAATTACACTGAAATGAAGTTTGGCAAGAAGACTATGAGCATTTTAAGACACTGCTGGAACTCTGGCACATAATGTATCTCATACTGTAATTCTCAATCTACGCACAAACGGAAATTAAAAGAAGAGTCGCATGTGTCTCTCAAACCCCTGGAATAGCGTGAGGAGAGGCTCTATCCTTCTTAATCTTATAGTATTTTTAAGTAATGGTCCTGACAGCTACGACCTCTGACCAATTACCACACCGTGTCTGTGAAAGAGCTCCATTCACAGTAGCTTACATTAGTGTGTTTGACTCCAGGTCTTCAGAGGCCGTGTTTAAACAGAGAACACAGCCATTGTTCCTTCTCCTCAGAGTTTGTGCAGTTAAGTGTAAAAGGGTCCAGGGCCGGGGGAGGATGTCACATTTCTGCTCGTCTAAATGAAGCTTCGTGATACTGCGATCTTGTTCACGGGTGCCATTCTGCTGCACTTCTGCGTGAGCTGACGGCGCGTTCAAACGGAGGTGGGGAGGAGATATGTCTGTGATGAATGATCAGGCTGTATAAATGGAATGAACCCAGAATAGAGGTCTTTCATCTCACAGATAAGGCCGTCCTGATTACATCTAAATGTAGAGCACATTTAGCGGACGATCAATCAAGGGGAGCGGCAAAAGTGTGGGAGGAGAGCGTAGAAATGAGACCCAAATGGTTCCGGAGTCTTTAATTTACTGTGACAGTGCATTAGCAGCCATCCGCTGGTCTCAACAATGAGCCAGAAGTCTGCAGGAGCTAATGTAGCATTTCAGCAGCGTGGCTCTGTTTTTCCTTCTTTGTACGACCCATCTGGCCTGAACCCTGGGGGCGCGTCTTTAAAAAGCTGTCTCCCTTCTATTGCAGCGTGGTACAGTAAGTAGGCCTTAGCCCAGCACAAAGGAGGCCAACATGCACTCTGCTTCGGTAAGGCCATTCCTCGAGAGGAAGAATACATATTCTAATACGCCTGGGACCTGGACATGGCCCACATGTTAGAAGAAAACAGGCTGCTGCTGCTGCATGTGTCAGCTCCGCATTACACATTTAAATGTTTCAAGTGCCCGAAGGATTCCTGACCTCTATAATGTAGAGAATGTTGCACTTTGAAAGAAGGAAATGTCACATTTAGTCACATCTTTGTCTTTTATGTCAAAGAACTCGACTTGACTTTTTCTGTAATCTCATAAAATGAGGATAAATGTTGATAGTCTGATGCTTGAAACTGGTCTGACAGCACCGTTGTAGTTTGTTCACTCAATGGATAAAAAACGTTTTATTTTGTTTTCACCAATCACCACTTTTCAAAGGAGTAAACTTGTCAGTGATTGTTGCCGTTTCTGTGAGGTAACAATCCAATTAAAGATAAACAGCCCTATTTTCCCACCAGTTGAATGCCTTAGCGCAAACATGAAGAGATGTTTTTGTGCGTTGGCCGCTCTGAGCTCCAGAGAGCAGTGCCCAACACATGGCACATATGCACTGTTTAGCCTGATCCCAGTTCATTTAGTGAACCTTATTACACATGTGCAGAACATGACAGTGGAGCAGTGCAAGTTCATAGAAAACAGAGGAATAACTGAGACCATGCGTTAGGTCTAGGGTTCTAGGTCTGACACAAAACAGCGGATTTGAGCACGAGTTCATAGCTGTATTGCGTACTGCGGATTTATGGATTGTTTGAAGTCCATAAATCATCCAGACTCTTTTTGAACATTTCTACTAAATGGATTTGATTATTTCCTTTGTGATATACTGTATATTTTTTTGCAGCCAGTAAATGGAGTTGACTGCCATCTCTCTTTTTTTACATGTGTTTTATTTATTTATTGTATTTGTTTTGTTTAATAATTCCAATCTTTTTTAAAAGCCAAAGTGAAGCCAGTTGGAATAAGTGAACTCTGGAGACACATCTGTTTTGATAATGAGGCTGTTTCCTCAAATAAGTTTCTTCTTGAGGTTTATGAGAGGCTCTGGGTGTATTACATGAAAAAACGAGTCTAATACCTTTCCAATTGAATACAAAATTTATATTACGCAAAATCACAGCTGTATTACAATTTTACACAGCAATTATCCAGTGATGGTACTTTCAACTCTGACAAGATTTGAATCACTCGAATCATGAATCATTCATTCCAAAGAGACGTTCAAAAATATGACTCTTTCACAAATCCAACTATTTTTTTCTCTCTCTTTTTAACCCACTGCAGTCCACCCTGTATTTATTAAAAGTGTCTATTCAAAGACACCAAAGAACAAACTCATTTTAACAAATAATTGTGTAGTGGGATTTCTCATTTTCTTTCACTCCTGTCTCTCTCTTGGTGAAGAAAAGCAGATGAGGAGAACTGAGACGAACACAACTAAACCAGAGAAACTGAGGACATGTGGGACACGAATGACTACAGAGACGTGTTCCTTGATTTTTAAGATTTAGAGACGAATAAATAGACAAACTTAAACGTGTCTAAATGTAAGTTACTGCGGGAACATGAGAACACGATCAGACTTTTACCATCACCACCACAGCCTGCCCTTATGGATTAAAACCTGTGACCCGACCAGCGAGTCCAAAGACAATGGCAGTACATGACTCTTGTGTGTTCTCTGTACATGCAACAGGTTAAGTTCAACTGTGTTTTGTCTAACACAAACATGTGCAGCAGTGGTGCGGGTGCAGTTAGTTCTCCATTTCTGTTTACATTTTACACCAATGATTGTGTTAGTTCTGCATCATGTCAATTCATAGTGACATTTTCCGATGATACTGTTCAGACGTCAAATTTAAAGCTCCATAGTGCTGCTGCAGATCAACACATGTAAGACAGTAGAAATGGTGATTGACCTCAGATCAGCTGGTGACTATGGCCAAGTGTCCCTTCATCACCATGAGATAGAACAGGTGAGCTCCTTTGAAACAGCGTGTCATGCAATTTCTATTTTTGCGTGTGTATTTCACACGTTTCTGTCCCAGTTCAAGACATATTATCCATGAACACTAACACAGTTCTAATCCTAACCTTAACCAACTCCAAGCTTCAGACCTAAACTTATACACTTTTGCAACTTCAGACCTAAACTTAGCCGTTAACCCCCCAAAAAACTCCGTTCGTACTTAACCACGTCCAGACCAGAAAAATCGGGCGTGTAATTGCACGCCAAAAAGGCAGAGGGCGTCGTTATGACACACAATTTGTGATGGTGTGGTATTTACACGCAGTCCATGAGAATATGCCGGAAACTCCATACTGACAGACATACACAGGTGACCTCTGTCTGTGGCAGAATACATCAGAGTGTTTGGCGTATGTCGAAACATCATGCTCCTTTCAGGCCATGAGAAGACAGACCAGGAACATCCTTTTTGACCCCACACATGTGCTGTACTCTGAATATGAACTATTGAGCTCAGGGAGGAGGTACAGGCACCACTGTGTCAGAATAATAGATACAAGCATTCATTTGTTCCATTTTCAGTGAAACTGTTAAATCAAAAATGATGAAGAATGTAGGGTGGGATGTATTGCACCTTGTATTTGATATGTTATGTGTTTTCTGTGGGGCGTGTCTATGGCCTATTGGGTCCAAGCTAAATTTCTCTCAAGGGAGACAAATAAAGAAAACCATGAACCTTGAACATTTGAGTGAGAAAAGTTCGCTTTTTGTGTCTGTATTTCCTCCCCATTCGAGGAAACAAGTCATTCAAAAAAAATCGGATCATTTTGGACATCACATCACTACAATTTTCCAACTTGTTCCTCAAGAGAAAAAGTTCTCTCCCGGGTCAGCATTCAGCAGCAGCTCAGGTCGAACTTGAACAAGTACCTCCTCAGATCAGGACCATCTCTGGACATGCCCGGGTCACTTGTGGCTCTAATGGCTCCTGTGATGGATTACAGTAACACTGCTCTACGCACCGAGCACACAAGTGTTTACAGTGAACCTTCTGCTGCTTATCCGTGCATCCATCTTCAGACTGTAAGACCCCCTGCTCCTCGGACTTCCTCCACGCTCACCAAACTGATACCGCAGCACAAATGGGTTTTCTATTACACGTGCACTTGTCCCGAGGGTGATGTTGATCTTTCACCCAGAATGCATTGCCTCTGGGGGGGGTCAAACCAGTGGAAAACCGCAGGGCACGGCTGGTGGTCTGGAAGCTGGATGATTAGCTTGTGGAGTGAAAACCACCAAAGCCACAAACATGTATAGTGTGTGTTGAGGAATAAAGCTCCTGTGACTAAAGAAACGGTGGTAACTAATGGCAACCAGCTTGAAATTGTGCTTTTGTATTTAAATAACAAATGTTTTAACCAAATGAAGCGTTAGCAGTCAGTTTATAGTTTCCTTATAGGTTTCCGTGATGCTGTTTGTATGAAATATGATGCATTTTATAAAGGTTAGCACATAATGTAAAGTGTTTAATGATATTGACGACCTAAACAGTGTGATCTCTGTAAAATATGATGGTGGCCCTAATGATTTCTTGAACAATTTCTTCAAAAAAGCCAAATGAACTTGAGACCACTTTTTTAAGGTCTTGGTCTCGTCTTGGACTGCTGCGCATTTGGACTCGATCTTGTCTTGGTCTCGCTGGTGCTTGGACTTGGTCTTGTCTTTGACTTGGCCTCGTCTTGGTCTCAAGGATGCTTGGATTCATTCATGTCTTGGTCTTGTCTTGGACTTGAGCGTGCTTTGATGAAGTCTTGTCTTGGACTGCCGTGGTTCCGAATAGCCCAAAGTTGTAGGTCCTAGCTCTTGGTTCCAAGCCTCTAGCTCCTTATCTGTGGAGGTCGTCACGAGGTCAACAGTAAGAGCACTAGACAGCGGAGAGAAGAGGCCTTAGCTCTGTGAATCCGAACGTCCTAACCAGCGGCGGGAAACAAAGGGGGAAATGACGTGACTCTACAGCTGTTTATTAAGAACTACAACATCCACCAGCGGACTACAAAAGGCAGTAAAACTTTTCATTCAATACAAACTCATCATTCACAGATCATATAGAGTTATAAATGTTCATTCATTTCCGGAGCGATCTGTGCAATGGATTGTGGGATGTTCACTAGCTCCTTACCGGGCAGTAAGTTAGCATCAGAGGTTCCTATGCTAAAGGAATTAAATAGTTAGCATAGAGGCTCCTACCTCCCAATTGCTTAATTTGAACACATCTGGTTTTGGCTTAGGAGCTATGGGGACAATGTGATGAATTCGGACTAGAGTTTAGCTCGGGTCCAAAAAATCCAGCCCGAGCCCGCGCATGTCGTGTCCGAACCCGACCGGAACATGAGTCAGTCTCTGTGTGCCTAAGCCTGAGCCCGAAGAGAGCCCGCCCCGCCCGCTCACTGAACTGTGGCATTTTAATGACAGAAAAAGATCCTTATATGATGTCCCATATGTTTGTAAGAGTCTCTATCCACTAAAAGCGCTTCCTCCACCGCACATTTCTCTCTCTCTCTCCCCCTCTCTCTCTCTCTCTCTCTCCCTCCCTCTTCCTCTTGTTCTTTTCTCATCGCGCGCGTAACGTGTGCGCTTTCTATCTCTTCTTTCTCATCTTTTTATTGGTCCGCGCAGATGAAAGACGTGCCTTCCCTGTCTCTCATTCTCCTTTCTCTTTTACCGGCTCCGTGCAGTCTTCTGTCTCTCTCTCCGCGCTCCGCGGCGGTGCATCAAGCTTCTCACGCCGTATAGTTGGCCACTTAAACACTCGCTTTATGTCCCCGCGGTGGTTTTGCGCTGTGTTCTGACGCCGCTGTCAATCATCCGCGAAGCGCACATGTTCAGTGTGGCTCTGTGTCTTGGCCCGAGCCCGGCCAGGCCGACAACTTTGTGAGAAATGTGAATCTAAACTCTAATTCGGACGCAGCATCGGTCTTGTCTTAGTCTTGAGGGTGCTTGGATTCTGTCTTATCTTGGCCTCGGTCTTGTCTTGGACTCGGTCTTGTGTTGGACTTGGTCTTGTCCTTAACTAGGCCTCATCTTTGACTCGGTCTTGTCTTGGACTCTGTCTTTTCTTGGTCACAAAGGGGTTGGACTTGGTCTTGTCCTTAACTAGGCCTCATCTTTGACTCGGTCTTGTCTTGGACTCACTCACACTGCTCACACTCTGTGCTGTCTTGGACTCGGTCTTATCCTAGACTTGGTTTTGTCTTGTCTTGAGGGTGCTTGCATTTGTTCTCGTTTTGGACTTGGACTTTATCTTAGACCCGGTCCTGTATTGGACACCATGACTACATTTCATTCCCACTACGCTCTGCTAAACCTGCACCAGGAGCACAGCGACATTTCCCAGACACAATTTGTAATAAGAACTGCACAATAATATCATGAAGAGACTGATTCTGGTCTTGGTTCTGGACTCTGTGGTCTTAAAAAAGGTCTTGGTCTCGATGACTATTACAGTTATTGCTCTAATTCACTAGAAAAACTGTGTTGTCGAACAATCAAGATTATATTACCATGATCTCTTTAGTGTTCAATGCCCATGTGTGTTTCCTCGAGTAAATCTGCGCTCACGTACACAACCTGTCTGTTTTTATGAAAGTCATCATCTACTTTCATTTGATCTGTTTATTTTCCTCCGTTGAAGGCGCTGATGCTGTGCTGATGCTGAGCCTTCTAATGTGGCCATAACATGTGGATCAGTGAAGCTGTCAGAGCAAAGCAAAAGAACGATTAGTCAAACATGCGTGAGTCTCTCTCATTATGACGAGAAACAACACGTGGAGCTACAGGCTGTAATGGCTTTATGCTCCTAAAAGTCATGTTTGCTTAATGCGCTGAAGGAAAATGCAAATGCAACACTTGTTTTTGCTCAGAACTCACAGAACTTTTAGAGAAGCCACAGTAAGACTTATTTCCCCCAAACAATCTGCTAAATGTGTACACTGTCCCGGTGTACGCAGATAGTGGAGCAAGGTGGGTAAAGTGGTCTGCCAAAGAACACAACAGGCCCTGGGTACATCTGAAATAGCAAAAGATACCTGCTTCTAGGGTGGCACGGTGGCATTGGGATAGCGCTCTCGTCTCACAGCAAGAAGGTTGCGGGTTCGATACCCGCAATGGCCGGGCCTTTCTGTGTGGAGCATGCACTCCGGTTTCCTCCACCAACTAATAAGATGCACGTTAGGGAAATTTCCTCCAGCTAAGGTAGTCCTGACCAAGCCTAGCGAGAACATCTGGCACTGCAGCGGATCACTGCTCCTGAGGAGACGCTCCAGAGGCATTGAAGGACAGTCAAATGCAGAGGACACATTTCACTACAGGGACAATAAAGTATACCTTAACCTAACCAAAATCAATTCATTTCACTGGTCAAATAGAGACTAAAGTTCCCCACTTAGCTCTTGTTCAGAGTGAGTGACATCTGGATTTGACCAGTCCACTGCTTTGATACTGTTAGTCTTAGTATCTACAGTCATTTCCAGATTAGTAGCAGCAGTTTTGTCTCAAGCTTCAGACCTTGCAGTATTGTAAGACCAAGACCTTTCTGAGACCACAGAGTCCTGAGATTGAGACAAATCAAGACCAGTCATCAAGATCAAATCAAGACCATCTTTGTCCTTTATCAGTCTCTACATGACATCCTTATCTGTGGCAGCTCTTCATTTCACAGACGGTCTGGAAACGTTGTAATGAAATCCAATGATGAGTTCAAGACCAAACCCAAGACACAACAGAGTCTAAGCACCAAGAAAAGGCCAAATCCAAATGTGCTTGAGTCGAGACAGACCAAGAACTTAAAGTGAAGCTAAACCCTAAAACAACATTTTTGTCTGGTAAACCGTGTAAATAGAGTTTAAATACCAGTACCTACTTTTTTTTTTTGGCATTTTTAGTGCTAACTGAGCAATTAGCAAGTTTCAAGTCAAACGGTCTCAAACTGGCTGTGTCTCACCTGCTGTTAAACCAATCACACTGCTGCTCTTCTCTCTAGCTCCGCCTTGCCCTTTCCCAAAGCTTTCAATGAGTGTGTTGGTGTTAAAGTTGGGTAACCGGCTTTTATCACCTGGGATTGTTGCAACGGCATACACTCAAGCATGATACTAATTATATAAGGAGTGGTTTCGATGAACACAATTCCTGATGCACTCTTTTTACTTGAGTAAAAGTATAAGGTTAAAAAAAGTACAATCACACTGGAAATGTATTATCTAGTCTCAGATAAAAGAAATTTGGCAGCTTATGTCACTTGTTTCAAGACATTTTTAAAGAAATTTGAGGTTGACTCAAATTTGCTGATGATAATTGATTGAAACAAGGCAGAAAACACATTGAAGCAAGTCATATCATCTAGGTACATCAAGGAAAACCTTAAATACCAAAAATACAATTAAAAGACATTTAAAACAATCTAAAAATGCATTTTTATGTATTTATTTTTGTCAGTGTATTAAGTTGGTTTATAATTTTGTGGCGTGAGAGATGGGCTTTACACTGAACTAATTCATCTGATTTTTCTCATTTGATAAATACTGTATGTAATTTTTAGAAATATACATTCAGTTCATTTGTTCACAAAGCTCTGATACACAGCAGCTCAGCAGGTCTGCACTGGTATTTAACAGGGGAAAAACTGTTTATTGGGCTAACCTGTTTGGGAGTAGAAAGTACAGACACTCGTTGAAAATGTAAGAAGTAAAAGTAAAAAGTCACCAGTTTTTTTTTTAATACTCAAGGACAGAAACTCAAGAAAACTACTCAAGTGCAGTACCTGAGTAAAAACACTTAGTTACTTGCCAACTCTGTTTAAAAGCGGAATAAACCACCCATGGTCTTTTAAAGCAGAATACATTTTTGTTCTGATTTAAATGTATACGGATCTAAAGCTCTCACGTAGTACAGACCAAAAGTTTGGACACACCGTCTCATTCAAAGAGTTTTCTTTATTTTTATGACTATGAATATTGTAGATTCACACTGAAGGCATCCAAACTATGAATTAACACCTGTGGAAGTATGGTAGGCTACAAAGTGTGAAACAACAATATGTCATATTCTAGGTCAGGGCTATTCAACTAGATTTTCCAGAGGGTGAGATTTCACAAATGACCATGGCTTCTGGGCAGTAACACAATACATCACCGCTTTTGGCACGAGGTTGCACCAAATATTCACTAGAATTGTTTCTCTAGTTATAATAACTAATGCTGCAGTCATTTTCATGGCTCTACAAAATGTCCAAATCAGCATTAGGTCAATTGACAAAATGAAACAGGATTTTGGTTTATTTTGGCGTATTTTAACTGTCAATAAAACAAGAACAACGTGGATAGTTTTGCTAAAAATTATAAAAAGACAACCATTTATCATTGGAATCTAATCAATGAATGCAACTGGAATTGACAAAAAAACAAAAAAACCCACAAATCTTATTTTCAGACCGTAAAAATACAATACAATCAAGATTACTAGTGCTTTGTGATATTAGGGAAGTGATTTGAGGGCGGATCATAATCTTGGAGGGCCGATTTGGCACCCGGGCCTTAAGTTGAATAGGCCTGTTCTAGGTTCTTTTGCTTTGATTCCTGCTTTGCACACTCTTGACATTCTCTTGATGAGCTTCAGGAGGTCGTCACCTCAAATGCTCTTCCAACAGTCTTGAAGAAGTTCCAGAGATGCCTTTGCCTTCACACTGCGGTCCAGCTCACCCCAAACCATCTGGACTGGATTCAGGTCTGGAGACTGTGGAGGATCATCACTCTCCTTCTGGTCATTCATGGTTTGGATACCTTCAGTGTGAATCTACAATGTTCATAGTCATGAAAATAAAGAAAACTCTTTGAATGAGAAGGTGTGTCCAAACTTTTGGTCTGTAGTGTAAATGCAGGCAATGTCTTTAACACTGCAGGATTGTCCACCAGATCTGGTCTCAGGGACTGAAAGTGTCTCCATGTTGTCTCCCAAAGCGAGACACATATTGTTTTTTGCTAACTTGCTAAATCTGTTTAGTTTGAAAACATACAGTATGATTATTTATTTTTTTGCTGTCTTCACTTAATAAAAATAATCTCCCAAGACAAACTCCGGGCTTGTCGCCATTCGTTCCTTTTTGCCATGAGCAGTTTCATTCAGATGAAATCCCCAGTGTGTGTTCTGTTCACTGCCATCCCATTAGTTTAGAGATTATAATATTTTAATTGAGTCTTAAACCCCCAAACACATTTTACTCAGACTAAAAGACAGACACATCCTTTCCCAAATGTCATCGTCTTCACTTTCAAAATGCTAATGTTCTTTCTAGGGATGTCAGGATTATTAGGTTTGCTGATTAATGTGATTATTCAAGTCATCTCATATTAAGAGCAGAAAAAAACATGAGCTTGACAATTTAAGAACCAAACTTGATAAAATTATAGTGTTACCAACTGACGTATTAACCTGGCCAGCCAGATGGTTTATCTCGCGGTATTTGTGAATTCACAAACACTAGATAAACCATCTGGCCTTCGTCCGGCTCGATTGGTTTGAGAGTCCGAACCAAGCGATGATCAGCCCAATCACATCACAGCAGCGTGGTTTTGAACCAAAAAAGGCCGTTAGCAGAGTTGCCAAGTCCGCTTCTTTATAGCGACTTTGGGCTTCTTTTTTAGGAAAGTCGCTTGTGAATTTTGACGGTTTTTTGGGCTTGTTCCTGAGGGGCATTTTGACGTCATAAACAAGCATTTATAGAAAATATACTTACTAATGACAGAAAATATAGATTTTCAGCATATTATCACGCTTTAAATCATTTATGAATTATTAAATACTATTTAAAATGCGTCAAAATCATTAACCCTTGTTCTGCTGTGACACATAAAGTTTAATTAGTTGATTATTTTAATTACTTTTTGTTGAGGGCTGAGGTCACTTGTTTAGGGCTTTTTTTCAAAGGCTAGGTCGCTTGTTGCTCTCTGAAAATCTGGCAACCCTGGCCGTTAGCTCCACGGTGCTGCAGCCGAGTCTGATTCAAGCTAAACAAAGACGGCGGCTCCAGTGGATGTACGTGTTTCTGCTGCTTTTGATGCGGTTTCAGCAGAAATACAGAGGAATTTTCTTTTTGAAAGAAGAGCAGTGTATGTGACATGTACTACATTGGATACACCATTACGAGTTGTTGCTGTGATTGGCTAAGCTCAAATAAGGTCGGCCTCACACCCAATCAGCTCGAAGTATTTCACTAAACGCCCCGCCTTTTCTCGAACGCTTTCAGCGAGTCAAGTCCCAGATGGATATAGTGAGAACTGGTTACTGACGTATTGCACTACACAGGGATTTTCGGTCGACGTCACTTTCCGCCCTACTGTTAAAAACGACTATCTCTAAAACTAAATCAGTGGTATTGGCAACCAGGCTTATTATAAGAACAGAACTCCTAAAAGGGACAGCTATTGAACAGGTTAAACAAGCCAGTTTATTAGGGATATGGCAGGGGTCATCAGTTAGTTTTAGTGGAGGACCAGATATTATGTTATTTTTTTCCCAATGAATGATTACATACGTATCTACACATCTTAAATAATAATAAATATCATTGTTTTAGTCATAGCCACGCGCACAGAACCGGCAGACTCACGCACGGAGTGGGTCAGAACCGGTCCGGCAGTTACGTCCCACTTCAGTGCAGTCAATCGATGTAAAGTTGTCCTCAACACTACACAATTATGCTTCTCTGTGCAGAATAAAGAAGAAAACAGTAGCCTATAATTGCTTCCAAAATATGGAAATAAGAGCAGGGCTATTCAACTTTATTTTTCAGAGGGCCAGATTGTATCGAGGAACCACGGCTTGAGGGGCCAGGCGGTTGCACAATACATCGCAGTTTTTGACGCAAGATTGTGCCCAAGACCAGAGTTGTTTCTATAGTGATAATAACTAATGCTGCGTCTGTTTTTATTGCTCTACAGCAGGACTATTCAATTATATTTACAGTGGAAAGAGGACTATGGTCTATGGGCCGAATAACAAAACTGCACCAAGAACTTATGTTTAGTAAATTGAAAATAAGTCTAAATGGCTTTGTCATTTAACAGGCTTACACTAGCAGAGATAAATGAAAACTAGAACGTGAGCAAACCAGAACAACATATAAAAGACTAGGCTAAACCTACAGTTAATCCAACTCTATGACTCTAGCTCTACATATTTGCTACTTCAGGGTGAACCTCAATTTGGAACAAGACTAGAGAACAATTTATGAACCAGAAAAAAAGTGAACAAAACAAATATCAGTGGAATTTTAGCTGATGAAGTTGATTTAAAAGTACTGCAGGCGACTGAAACCTGCTGATGTGTTTGCAGATTTAATAAAAAGTACAAGTTTGTCTGACTTTACTCCTCATGATTTGTTCCATTCTGTGGTAACAGGGTTTTGTCTCACACTGGAGCAGAATTAAAAGGTTTTCAGTCACTTAGCTGTAGATCATGTGATCATTTTCTTTTTTTTTTTTCTCAAATATCACATTTTTTCTCATTAGCATTGACCTTAGTGTTCACTGCAAATCTGCAACAACTTATATTGATTCCAGTTCTATGGATTTATTGCTACCTCCCACTGGAGTCTTTTATCTTCATCAAAATGTAAGAAAAAAAGCTCCAGGCTTAGACTTATAACCTCCTCCTGTTAGTGCAGGTGTTCCACAAGATACAGACATTTTACAATTGAAATCAATAAAAAAAACTGAGAAACAGGCAGGTTTTCAGCAAAGTTTCCACAGTTGTAACACACACAGACAGAGACTTTGCCTCCATCATGGAAAAGTGGTTGTTCCCTCCAAGAGCCTTGTCACTCCCCAATCAAAGTCACTTGCCGAATTGGAGTCAGTCATGCTAGTTGTTAGCTTGACTATATTTTCATTGTTTAAACTGCCAGAAACGGCTAAAAACGTTATTTGTCAGTTGTAACCTTAGATCGCCAATCGTATGAGATTAAAAAACGTCCGTTAAGAAAGTTTAATAACGTTTATTTTTGTAAAACGCACGGAAAATCTTGTACTTTCTACACTCATTACCCACGTTAGTATCACTTTATAATAATGTCCAGATACAAATCATTTACAAATGTTAGTTAATCATTAAGATAACATTATCTAATCATACTAAATGATTAGATAGTATTTACTAATAATAAATAAACAGTTACTAATCATTTACTTCCGGCTCTATTCTAAAGTGATGTACATTTAGTGGTTAGATCATCTACACTTTTGAGGTAACCAGTGTGGGACCAAAGTGAGACCCTTCACTGGTTCTGTGACGGACGTTAGTTGTGAACGTAACCAATCCTCACCATGGAAAAAAACAACCAATCTGGTTATGTTTAGGCACAATTCTATGGTTAAGTTTAGGATTAGGGTTGGGATACTGGTGCTGATATCGAGAATTTAACGCTAGTGTATCACTAACATACCATTTTTATGGAAGGATACAGATATCGAGAATTGGATAACACAGTACATCACTAAATACATTTTTGGAAAACCTAAAAATGGTCATCACTTTAGAACAGGGGCCGGAAGTAAATGATTAGCAAATGTTGCTCATGATTAGTAAATACTATCTAATCATTTACTGATGATTAAGTAATGTTATCTTAATGGTTAACTAACATTTATAAATGATTTGTATCTGGACATTATTATAAAGTGTTACCAAAACGTTAAATTTAACACTAACGTCGGTGACCTCAAAATTTCACTGCAGTTTATTAACAGTACACACTGTTTTCGCAGACGTTAAGCTCATATGTAACCTAAAGTAAACATATTTAAAAGTAAATGATAAATATAGCATATGCGCAGATGCTTGTGGGCATGAGCACATCAACTTTTGACTCCAATTCGGCACTGACTGCGATTGGGGACTTACAAGCCTGACCACACCTGCAAAGAGTCAATGCATCTACTGTAAATGCTTTAGTCAACATTAAGATTTTTTTCATTGAGAATGTTGAATTCATAATTGTGACTCAGTATCACATCAGTATCTTTGTCTGGCAACATCTCAACACTAAAATGTGACAATGTGATTTTTTTTTTTTTTAATGTGTGTCGTTCCATAAACCAAATCAAAACGTCTCCCAATCGAATCATCCCATTACAAGCTGCCTGTACTTCTTTGTCCTTAATGACAAACGTGTAGACTGGAGCCCACACACTCACCTGTCAGTCTGCGGAATGTCGCCCAAATAAACCTGCTCATTGACTCGCTCATAATGACTATTGACTCTAAACGAAGGAAGCGACAGCAGCTTGGAGCCAGAGCCGGCTTTCTAATCCTGACAGACAGCTCCGGCCTGGCACAGCGCTCACCACCAGCAGCACCACCACCACCACACACTTAGCAGCGAGTTTGGCACGGCTCACTGTTTGGAAACACACCATCATAATGCCCGTCAAATGAGTTTGTGGAAGGAAATGAAGACATAACGCCGTGTGAATTATCAACTCTCATCTCCATAAAAAAGAGATCACGTGTAAATCGGAAGATGTTATGGGGGATAGGGACGGAAAGAATGGTGGATGTTTGAGCCAATTTATCACAGGGTTAACATGCTGTGTTCAGACCGGACAGCTTAGTTATGTCTTTTATTGAAAAGTCATTTATTTTGGTGTTTTTTTTTTCAAAGGCTTGGTCACTTGTTGCTCTGAAAATCTAGAAACACTGACAAGGCAAAACAAACAACACGGGACATGATCTGGACTGACATGAGCTCATGTGGATGGATTCAAAATGGCTCATTGCCGTGGTTTAAACCCACTACGCACGACGTGACACTGGAGGAGGACAGAGACAGCAAAAACAGTCTGGAGGAGAAGACTTTAACGTTAACTTTATTGTCCACCAAAGTGGAAATTTGTCTTTGGTTCACCATCACATACACAGACAGTCAACAATTAATCATTAAATACAATAAATTCATCTTAAAAGAAAAGAAGTGTGCTGCACATACACCAATCCATCAGTGTCTATTTAACAACCTGACAGCATTTGGCACAAATGAACCTTTGAACACTTTTTTGTTGCCAGAGGCATTCTATATCTGCGCCCTGATGGCCACAGCCTAAACTCACCACATAGAGGATGCTCAACGTCTCTGTGATAGACATGACATCCTGAGCACAGCTGACTGGTAAAGAAGCTCAATCTTTGCCTGGTCTTTGCGATTATCTTCCCAGCATTCTTGACTATTCTGTTCAGCTTGTTCTTATTGGCCACTGTCAGATAACCAAACCAAACAGAGATGTTAAAGACAAGAACTCTTTGAATCAGGCTGACATAGACTTTTTCCAGTATGTGTGAGCTCACTCCAAAGCCTCTAAGCTTCCTGATCATGTAAAGCACATATGTCAAACTCAAGGCCCGGGGGCCAGATGCAGCCCTCCACCTCATTTCATGTGGCCCTCAAGGTCTTTTAAGGTTTACTTTAATAGTGCCAGGAGTGATCTGTCTTAACACATAATGAAATGATTTGTCTGAAACTTAAATAGAAAGTAATTTTTCAGACTAATGCAGATGTTTTTTCAGTAATTGTCACTTCAACAAATATACAAAAATCAAAAAGAACTGTAGTATGTCAAAGATTAAAAAGGTTAATTTGAGTTATAATCGGCCCTTAAAGGACAACCTTGATGCCAATGTGGCCCTTTGTCAAAATGAGTTTGACACCCCTGATGTAAAGTCTTTGACTGCATTTCTTATAGATTTCATCTGTTTTGAGTGAAGCTTAGCTTGTCATCAATGCCTGTTCCCAGATACTTAAAGCTGCTCACTCTCTCAACAACCTGATCAGTGATGGAAAGGGGCTGAGCAGGGCCTGGATTATTTAAAAAGAGCTCTTGGTCTTGTCTACATTAATAATTAAAGAATGCTGTTTGCAAAATTCTTCAACTATTTTCACCTGAGACACATAGTTACAGTTAACATTCTTGTCAAAAAGACCAACTATGGCCATATCATCAGCATATTTAAAGAGCTGAACGTTACTGTCCTTGATCTGCAGTGCATTAATTAAGACAGTTGGGTTTTTATAATCTATCTCAATGTGATCTGCCTTTGTGCAAACAAAACAAGTTTGTGAAAGTTTGAAGTTTGAAAATATGTCTTCAGGCACACTTCCACACTTGTGTGAAATCATTTTGTCTGTGCCAACACAACTTATAAAGTCACTTTTTATTCCCATGGTACCAGGAGCTGCTCTCACTGTGGACAGTCGCAACACAAAGAGTTTTTCTATCAAATTTTCAGTGAAGTCGTCGCTGCATTCATCTGGTCTCGTCACATTCTGCGGAGCGCGCTCATAGCGCAGATTAACCCTCAAACTGGAATTAGCGTTGTTTAGACCCTGGCTTACTTTTTCATGGAACGACTTATGACTTAAAGTGGAGATGAAGCTAGTTTCAGCTCAGGATTTTAGGAGAAGCCTAGACTTGTTAAGCCACTTTCATGGAATTCCCCCATGATGTTCATTGTTGATGTTTACATTTGATGTTTTGGTTCTCAAGAGGATTATCCAATCAGAAAGCAGAATGAGCCTCACATGACTCTCTCTTTCACTAGTCTGAAATGAGAGAGTCTCTCACTCGTTGTCCCTGTCCCACTCCCCTCTCGGGAGTGTAACTGTTTCAGGATCGTTGCTGTTCTGTGGACGTGGCCTTTGACCTTGGAGCCTCCCCCCCCACTCCCTACTACAGAGATTTGGCGCTTGTCTCTCTGCGTAGGTTTCATCGTGGCTCGACGAGGTCGTTTGTTCTCACAATTGTGGTCTTAATTTGACTCTAGGTGCTATTGAAACATATTGATAAAATATTATCTGGACTTGTTTTATGCTTAGCAGAGCCTGTCGTTCATGGGAGTTGTAGCATCCCTTTTTTCGCGCACTGATGGGCTTCCTTCCTAAGGTTTTCTGCTTGTTTGCGCTTAGGTGAGTTGTCTTTGTTTATGTTCTTCTTAGTGCTGACGAATAGGAGCGGCTCTAAGATGAGACAGGATGTGTAGAACGTGTTACGAGGACTAGCTAGGTGATTGTTGTTCTATATGGGGAGGCATCTATTGGGGGAGATAAGAGAATGTGTTTAAGGAAGGAGTCTGAAGTGATCTGAAGTGAATGCGGGTCTCATTGATAGTGGGACAGTATGAGAGAGGGAATAAGGACTCTCGATAAGGTTAGGTGTTCTAGAAGGCAAGACAGGGTCGAAAGGATCTAGAGGTGGGAGGGTTCTCTAAAAGACACTAGCATTTGCTTAGGCCAGGGTGGTAAAGACATGAAGGAGAGTGTTACTCTAATTGTGAACAGGAAGAGTTTCTAAGGAGCGAGTCAGAGTAGGGTCATTTTGAAGGAACAGATTGAAGGTTATGGCTGTTCGAAGGAAGGGTTTAGAAGACAATGAATAAGGATTGGAATTTCTAAGAGACATGAAGTAGGGTTAAGGACGAGTCGGATGCTCTGACAACATTTCATTCTCTTATTATCTGAATAATCTTGCGTTCGCACAGATATTAGATTTTTTTTGTAGGCTGATAGGCTTGATATTTCTACACTTCAAAAGAGTTCAGACAATGTGTTTTGAGTTTTTGACGCTGGATGCTGTTATACGCAGTCTCTTCAACATCTAATGTGTGCATGAGCTCAAATGGGCTTCTCGGGTGACTAATGTATATTTACATTTTAGGCAACCTCAATGATTGGTCTGTAGTTTTCTAATATTTTCTGGACTTATGTGTACATCACACCATTTCGACACTTCTGTAAACCAAGTTCCATCTGTGATAGGTATCCGTTTTAGTATTACTTTTGTAACCATTCGTCGTGCATCTTGTTGGCTCAGTTCTATTATACCTGTTATTGACAAGAGATAGGGTTGTCTTCTGAAAATAGTTGTTTATATAATAGTGATTGTCTTAAAGGTTAAGTAATGGTTCTGCAATGTCTAACAACTCAGGTGGTTGTGGATATTGAACTCTATTATTTTGTGTGTGTGTCTCAGATGCTTTCTATAAACTGTATATATTTCCACCAAGAACTGCACCATGTAATATGGTTTAATATAGTTTTTTAACATTATTCTCTCTTCTCGTCGCTCGCTCTCACACAGATATGCCAAGTTCTTCATATCGACAGTGGTGGAATATCAATATACATATAAATTACAATAAAGAACAATGAGGATGTTCAATTGTTGCTTATATTGTGCCTGTGCTTAATCTGCTTACATACTTGTTTGTCCCTGCTTACAAGCTATTTGTGTTGTAATATTAAATTCGACACACGAAGGCAGTTACTGGTGAGAAGAAAATCCCGTAGCATCTCTCCCTCATGAACTCCTTTGTATTGATGTCCAGCTCTCTGAAAAAAATGACATGTTGGATTATTTCCATGTTAAGTCCAATATGTATATAGACCGACTCCAAATTTCCTCCAAACTAAATCATATCTTTTCCCAGTTGTAAAAATTACTATAAGCGGGATATAAAGTGACATCTATTTCTCTGTTGGTGTATTCTAATAGCTGTATTTTGAGATTGAGCTATTACACGTAGAAAAAATAGCAGAAAACGCAGATTTGATTAATCTCACTTTGCTCAGTGACCCTTATAAGACTGCATAAATGGTTAATATGTCTGTCGCTCAGGTGGGTACCCAATATTTATATGTAGATTTCTCTCACGAGGTGTAAGGCTCAGAGAGTGATCTTGAGAGTAAGAGAGAGATATTTATTGTGCTTTTTATATTACGCATTATTTTTAGAATATATTGAAACTAGAATGGCTGCATTAGATTAAATTGTAAGAAGG